>JAXCGZ010021545.1:10000-32500 GCA_037179515.1 Halocaridina rubra
TGCATTTCAAAGTAACTCTATAAGTAGCAAAGACAAAGGTTAATGATTACAGTAAACATAAACAGTGTGTCAGTTGCCATGCAAGATGACACAGCAGCAGACATCTCTGTGATGTCAGAACAGGTGGCACGCAAAATGCCTAATTTGTCCATAAAAGCTTGAAATAAAGTTCTTTGGGATTACAATGCACACAACATCAAGGTAGTAGGTTCCGCCAAGGTTAATGTTCAGTATGATCAGCAGATAGCACAGGATCTGCTCCTCACTATTGTGAGAGGTCAAGGTCAGACATTAATGGGTTTAACTTGGTTGAAACATTTTCCGTTAAAATGGTCGGAAATCTTGAAGGTTCTGAAGGTAGAACATAAAACTGTTACCCCTGTGAGTGATGTGTTTTCAGACTTTAAGGAGGTTTTTGCTGAAGGACACGTCACAGTAAGAAACACAAAGGCAAGCTTAGTTCTGAATTCTGATGCAACACCCAATATTTTTGCTCCTAAACCTATCCCATTTGCTTTCAAAGCCTCAGTAGAACAGGAAGTTAAGATGTTAGAAGCAGAAGGCACATGGAAGAGAGTAATGTATTCAGACTGGGGAACCCCTTTAGTTCCAGTAGCCAAACATGATGAAGGTGTCCGGTTGTGTGGAGAGTATAGGGTAACACTAAATCCCACAGTCACAACTAGCCCAATACCCTCCACCAGCTCTACAAACATGTTTGCAGCCCTAGGAGAATGTAAGATCTTTTCAAATATTGACCTAAAACATGCCTTTTAGCAGTTAGTCATGGATGACAGTTCACAAGAATACTGTACAATAAATACCCATTTAGGGTTATTTCGTCCTAAAAGACTACCATATGGAGTAGCCAGCAGTAGAGCATTATGGCAGCAAGCCATGGATAAGATATTCAATGGATTGCCCGGAGTATTGTTTTGTTGATGACATAGTAGCAGGAAAGAACGAGAGAGAGCATCAAGAAAGACTAGTAGCAGTATTGAAACTCATCCAAGAAAATGGAATGAAAATAAAAAAGAGCAAATGTCATTTTAAAGTTTTACCAATTGAATATTTAGGGTACAAAATAAATGACCAGGGTATTCACAAGACAGATGACAAAGTCAAGGCAGTATATTCAGCAAAAGTGCCTGAAAATGTCAAGGAGCTATAGTCATTTTTAGGACTTGTGACATTTTACGGAAAGTTCATAAAAAGACTTAGCTACTCTAGCAGAACCACTATATCAACTGTTAAACAAAGACATAGAATGGCACTGGTCAGTGGACTGTCAGCAGTCATTTGAGATGATCAAAGCAGAAATAGCTTCTCCGAAGTTCTTGACGCATTTCAGAATGGATTTGCTGATAAACTTGTGTGTGATGCCTGAAAGGTAGGCTTAGGTGCAATTTTAGCTCATTCTATGCCCGACGGCACAGAAAGGCCAATTGCTTATGCATCTAGATTGCTGAATGCTGTAAAGAAATTCCACATATACTTATATGGCAGGAAGGAATTTAAGTTAGTCACTGACCACAAACCATTATTAGCCATTTTAGGTCCAAAAGTAGGTTTACCTACTCTAGTCGCTGCACGACTACAGAGGTGGGCTATCATCTTGGCAGCTTATGATTATACATTAGAATACAAAGATAGGAAATGCAGATGCGCTATCTCGCTTACCCATAGACGAACCTTCTACAGATCATGATGTCAGTATTTTGAAGTTAAACAGCTACAACTTACCTATCACAGCTAAATATATAGCTAAAAGCAGAAAACATGATTCACTATTGTCCAAGATACTTCATCATTTACTTATTGGTCGATGTTCATCAATGAATCAGGAAGAACGTAAACCATATGTGGCAGTATGGTCTGAGCTTTGTGCAGAACAGGATTACATATTACATGGGGCCAGAGTAGTTGCTCCTATGCAGCTTAGGGAACAGGCACTCACACTGATCTACATGAGGATCACCAGGGCATTGTAAGATCTAAAGAAATAGGACAAGGACATTAAAATGTAATTTCGGAAATGTGCAACTTATTCCATCAATCAAAATAATCCTAAATTAGTATATTTATAAAATCCTAGACATGCTTTGCAATGGCTACACATTGATTTTTCTTGACCATTTCTTGGATATTCTTTCTTAATTATTATCGATGCTTACAGTAAATGGCCAGAGATCATTCCAATGCAGTCAGTTACCTCACTTTGCAGTATTAAAGCACTAATTCTGCTTTTTGCAACCCATGGTCTGCCAGAGCACATAGTATCTGATAATTGTCTTTAGTTTTCTTCTCAGGAATTCAAAGATTTTTTCGATGTAAATGGCATTCTACACACCTTTTCTGCACAGTATCATCCTGCCACAAATGGGGAGGCTGAAAGATTTGTCCAAATATTTAAGCATAATACGAAATGTCGAAAGCCTCACATGTTACTGTTCATACTAGCGTACGTAAATTTCTCTTAAGTTATCGAACTACTCCGCATGCAACTATGGGTATGACACCATCAGTTTTGTTAATGGGGCGGAGGATTAGGACTATATTAGATTTGATGTTGCCTGACTTTCTTAGTGATAAGCAAAACAAAGGCTGGACAAAATTACAACACAAATAGGAGTTACGACGCATTCACCCTTCATCTCCAGTACTTGCACAATCATAAACAACACCAGACAAGTGGATACCTGAGGAAATTACACGAAAGTTTGGAAATATGCATTACAATGTTTGAGTAAATGGAAATGTAATGAAGAGACACGTAGATCAGCTAAAACCTGCTTGGTCTGACAATAGGCACCATCTCTCAGCAGATCAGTTTGATACTGAACAAATTCTTCATCCCAGACATGCTGTGGAACCAGCCAAGAACACAGATCTTTCATTCTCAGCAGACTCATTAACAGTGCCTTTACCCCAGAGTCCAGTTGCACACAGGGTACTTCCTGATAGTGCAACCAGGGGAATGGCTCCTAAAAAAATTAGACTTGTAACCATGCATGATATTATGATAATATAGATATTAAGACAAGATATATTTTGCATATTCTCATACATGTACTCAATACTCATTTAAGGGGGGAAGGAAGTGTTGTGTCCAAGATACCCCTTTAGCTAGTGTTAAATTGGAAATTATTGCAAAGTTGAAGACTTAGACGATTTAGCAGTGGTGTTGCCTATGTTTTTAGTGGGTAGTGAGTTTACTGTATACAGCATGTTGAGTACTAAGGCAATTAAAAAGGCTCTGTTGGAGGTGTTCACCAACACAATTAAATGTTAAAGAATAACTTTGGTCCGGTGACCAACTCACCTCACCTTATTTCACTTACCTTATTTGCTATAAAAGAAAAAAAGAAAAGGCGGCAACAAGTCCACTCAGGGTGTGGCAGACGGTGGAATGTATCACTAGTCATGTTACCAAATCATCCTTAGTACATGCTTCTTACTCTCTTTATTTCCCATTGTGCTATTTGATATTTTATATTTATATATTACATACATTATATGGTAAAGGCAACTATGTAGTACAATGAGAGTCACATAATAAGGATTATATCAACAACAACATTTTTAAATTACATGACACATGGCAGAGCTTTTTGCCCATGTTGCCACACCAAGCTTGACAAATCAGACTTTACCCGGACAATCCGATAATAAGTGGTCAACTTGGCATCCTCGCGCACCGGTAAAATCCCATTTGTGCCCTACACTGAACTGACTTCTTGCAGTGCAAGAACTATAAAAGCAATGGATATATTTTTTAGAAAAATGGACTATTCTCTTAAAATAATAAAATCCCTTTATTCTTATATTTTTTGTTGTGAAATAAATGAGCCTGAACTCCATTTCTAGAGCAAAAATCATTTTTGGTGCGTCCAAACCTAACCTAACCTAACCTCTCCTAGGGGTACACATGTGGTCTAATAAGGGGCTTTGCCACCGGACCTCCTCGGGGGAACATAACCAATGTGTTTGGCTCCAGAAATGGAGTTCAAATATGTTTATTTCACAACGAAAACTATCAGAAAAATGCAGTTTTATTATTGTAAGAGAATAATCCCCTCTTCTAAAATACAACTAAGCGATGATATACTTAATTTTCAAAACACATATTCAGTCGTTTGACCACCTTGTTATTGTCTAAGAACCCTCTTGGTAACTGTAATTACCTTGTTCACTCGCTAACAGCAAGAATGTAATTAACCATATTTAGTATTACTGCAAACTTTTGTAGAGACCCTGTTGTTAATAAAGCTTTAAAAATATTGAAACATGTGAATTATAATGTTTTGGGAAATATTCAAGAGTCTGCCAAAAAAAAAATTATAATAAATATTATTGAAATATAGTTGTAATATTTATTATTTACTTGAAAACATGTCAGCAAATTGCATTGAATTGTACAAGAAAAAATACAAATTTACTATTCAGGAATAAAAAAATAAATGTTTTTACCATATCTACAAAAGTATATTACACTAATACATATAAAATAATAATAATAAAAATAATAATAATAATAATAATAATAATAATAATAATAATAATAATAATAATAATAATAATAATAATAACCACCACCACCACCACCTCCGCTGCCGCCGCCTCCACCACCACCAACGCCACCGCCACCACCACCGCCACTGCTGCTACCACCAATTGCCACCACCACCAATACCACCAATCACCACCACCACCACCAATACCACCAATCACCACTAATCTCCACCAATACCACCAATTACCACCAATCACCACCACCACCACCACCAATCACCACCACTCTCACCACCGCCACGACAATCAATCACCACCACCACCACTACCAATCACCACCACCACCACTACCAATCACCACCACCACCACCACCACCAATCACCACCACCACCAATACCCCCACCATCAATCACCATCACCACCAACAATTACCACCACCACTACTACCACCCCCAATCACCACCATCACCACCAATCACCACCACCACTACCACCACCTATAACCATCACCACCACAAACCACAACCACCACCACCAACCATTGCCACCACCACCACCAACAACAACAACAACTACAACCACCAACCACCACCTCCACCATTGCTACCAACCAACAACACCCTCACCACAACCACCATCACCACCTACACCACCAATCACCAACACCACGACCATTAAACACCACGACCATCAAACACCACCACCTCCACCACCACCACCAATCACCACCACAAACCCCAACAACCTCCAGCACCACCACAATACCAACCATCACCACCAGCACCAACCACCACCACCAACCAGCATCACCATCATCACCACCACCATCACCACCACCACCAACCACCATCATCAACCATCACCACCACTGCCACCACTGCCACCACCACCATCACCACCAATCACCACCACCACCACCACCAATTACCACCAAAACCATCACCACCACTGCCACCACTGCCACCACCACCATCACCACCAATCACCACCACCACCACCACCAATTACCACCAAAACCATCACCAACAACAACCACCATAACCACCACCACACCCACAAACTGCCACCACCACCACCACCAAATACCACCACCACCACCAACCACCACTATACTACCACTACCATCCAACATTACCAACCAACACTACCTCTACCACCAACACCAACACCACCACCACCACCACCACCACCACCACCAAGCACCACCATCACAACCAATCACCACTCCAACCACCATCAACCTCCTCCACCATCACCAGCACCAACTACCACCACACCAACCACCACCACCACCACAACCAGCACCAACCACCACCACCACAACAACCACCACCAACCACAACCACAACCAAAAAATACACCACCACCGCCCTCACCACCACCACCAATCACAATCACCACCACCACCACAACTCACCACCACCACTGCTAATCACCACCATCACCACCACCAATCACCAATACCACCACCACCATCAATCATCACCATCAATCACCACCACCACCACCACCAAAAACATCACCAATAACAACCACCACCACCACCACCACCAATCACCACTAACACCAACAATCACCCCAACCACCACCAATCACCACCACCATTACCACCAATCACCATCACCACCACCACCACTTTCCACCACCACCACTTTCTACCACCACCACCTCCACCACCACCACTACCAACTACCACCTCCACCACCAATCACAAGCACCATCCACAATCACCACCACAACAAATCTCCACCACTACTACCAACACCACTACCACCAATCACCACCACCATTAATTACCACCTCCACTACCAATCACAACCACCATCATCAATCACCACCACCTCCACCGCCACCACCACTAATCACTACCACTACCACCACCACCACCACCATCAGTCACAACCACCACCGCCACTTCCACCACCACCACCAATCACCACTACCACCAATCACCACCATCATCACCACCACCACCACTGCCACTAATACCACAACCACCACCAGCTACCACCAATCATCACCTCCACCACCAATCAATACCACCACCACCACTACCACCACCACCAATCACAACCACCACCACAATTCACCACCACCACCACCCCTAATCACCACCATCACCACCAATCAATACCACCACCACCACCACCACTACCAACACCACCAATCACCACCACCACCACGCACCAGCGCCACCACCACCAACCACTGCCACAATCACCACCACCAACCACCACCACCACTACCAACCACCACCACCACCAACCACCATCGCCAACCTCCACCACTGCCAACACCACCACCAGCACCAACCACCACCCACAACCACCACCACCACCACCACCACCAACCACCACCATCACCACCACCACTACCACCACCACCAACTGCCAACACAACCACCAACCTCTGCCTCCACTGCCAACAACTACCACCATCACCATCATCAACACCACAACCAATCAGCACCACCACCACCAGCATTAATCACCACCAACACCACCACCTCCACCAACCACCAGCACCACCACCAACCAACACTACCACCATCACCACCACGACTAACCACCACAAAACCCCACCACCACCACCTACCACCACCACCGCCACCCCCAACCACTACCACCACCACTATCCACCACCACCACCTCCACCTACCACCACAACCACCAGCACGACCAACAAATACCACCACTACCAACCACCACCAACCACCACCACCACCATCACCACCGCCACCAAATCCAACCTCAAACCACCATCACCACCATCACCACCACCATCACCATCATCACCACAATATGCACCACCACCAGAAATCACCACCACCACCAATCAACACCACCACCATCAAAAATCACCACCATCAAAACAACCTCCAGCTCCACCTCCATCATCAATCACTACCACCACCACCACCAATCACCACCACCACAACCAATAATCACCAATAACGCCACCACCAACAATCACCATCACCACCACAAATCACAACTACATCCACCAAAAACCACCACCACAACCAACCACCACCAACCATCACCACCAATACCACCACCAACCACCACCACCAAAACCAACTGTTACCAGCACAATCACCACCATCACCAACTCTACCACCACCATTAACCACCACCACCATCACTACCACCAACAACAAGGACCATCAAAACCACCACCACCACCAAAAACCACCCCCACCACTAACCACCACCATCACCACCATGGCCAAACAGCACCACCACCACCAACCACCACCCCCACCATCACCACCAACATTACCACGATTACCACAACTATCACCACCACAACCACCAACCACCACCAGCCACCAACACCACCACCACCAACCACCTCCACCACCAAACACCACCACCACTAACCACCACCATCACCACCACCACCACCACCACCACTGCCAGTCACCACCACCATCACCACCACCAATTATCACCACCACCACCTTCACCCCCACCCCCACCAATCAACACCACTACCCCAACACCAAAACCATGAATCACCACCAGCACAACTACCACCAATCACAACCACCACCAGTCACCACCACCATCACTGCCAGTACCACTACCACCATCACCATACACCAACACCAATGAACAAAACCAACACCTATCACCACCACCACCACTACTATCAACATCAATCACAACCATCACCACCAATAACTACCACCACCACCACCCCCAGTCACCACCATCATCACCACCACCACCAAGAATACCACCGCTACCACTGGTACCACCACCGCCAATCACCACCACCAATACTAATCACCACCATCACCAACCACCACCACCAATTCCAACCTCCAAGCACCACCAGCACCATCACCACCATCACTACCACCATCACCATCTTCACCACAATTACCACAACCACCAGAAATCACCACCACCAACCACCACCACCACCACCACCACCACCAACCACCACCGACGACCACTACCACCACCACCACTACTACCACAATCAACCACCACCACCACCACTTCCACTACCCCCACCATCAACTGCCACCACAACCACCAACCTCCACCACCACCACCAACACCATCGCCATCACCATCACCATCGTCATATCCAATCACAACCACCAATACCACCACCACCACCACTACCAACATTCACCACCACCACCACCAACATTCACCACCACCACCACCACCACCTACACCACCACCATCACCACCAACCACCAGCACCTCCAACAACCAACAGTACCACAATCACCACCACCACTAACCACCACAAACCCCCACCACCACCACCAACCACCACCACCACCCCAATTACTATCACCACCACTAACCACCACCACCTTCGCCATCCACCACCACCACCATCACGACCAACAAACAAACCACCACCACCAACCACCACCACCAAATCCAACCACCAACCACCACCACCACCATCACCACCATCACCACCACCATCACCATCATCACTACAATCACCACCACCACCAGAAGTCACCACCACCACCATCACAAATCACCACTACTACCACCACTAACAGTTCCATCACCATGATCAATCACCACCACCACCACCAACAATCACCACCACCACAACCAATAATCACCACTAACACTACCACCAACCATAACCATCCCCACCACAAAAAACCACCACCACCACACCAATTACCACCACCTCAACCAACCCCCACCAACACCACCAACCATCACCACCAACACCACCACCAATCCCTCCACCATGCACCACCAACATCACCAACTTCCACCACCACCATCACCAAATCTACCACCACCTCTAGACAACACCACCACCACCACCAACAGCTACAAAAACCACCACCACCACCGCCAAAAACCACCACCACCACCACCACCACCACCAAAAACCACCACCACCACTGACCACCACCACTACAACCACCCCCAATCATCATCATCACCACCACCACCACCAATCACCACCACCACCAACCTCCACCACCAACCACTGCCAACTTCACCACCACCAACATCACCACCACTATCACCACCACCACCACCACCCCACCGCCACCAGCAATAGCAGACACAGTACGAGCAGTAGCAGAAGCAGCTGACGAGAAATGGAACAGTTGTGGTCGCAAGGATCATTTCAGTTACGTGTTGGCTCCACAAAACAGAGGAAGACATAAATTATTCATCATATAAACCTGGAACACAAGACAATGGCCAGTCAGACAAGCCATTAGAGCAATGAGATAGTAGTAAACAAGAATAAGCTTTTCAAATTAAATCCATAAGTAGCAAACACAAGAGGTAAATGATTACAGTAAAAACAAACAGTGTGCATGTTGTCATGCAGGTTGACACAGCAGCAGTCGTCACTGTGATGTCAGAACAGGTGGCACGCAAAGTGCCTAATTTGTCCATAGGAGCTTGCAATAAAGTTTTGTGGGATTACAATGCACACAACATCAAGGTAGTAGGTTCAGCCAAGGTTAACATTCAGCATGATCAGCAGACAACACAGGATTTGCCCATCACCGTTGTGAAAGGCCAAGGTCATGCATTAATGGGCTTAGATTTTTTGAAACATTTTCAGTTAAATTGGTCAGAAACTTTGAAGGTTCCAAATGTAAAACATAAAGCTCTTTCCCCTGTGAGTGATGCGTTTTCAGAATTTAAGGAGATTTTTACTGAAGGACACAGTACAAAACACAAGGGCAACCTTAGTTCTGAATTCTGATGCAACACCCAATATTTTTGCTCCTAGACCTATACCATTTACTTTGAAAACCTCAGTCGAACAGGAAATTAAAAGGTTAGAAGCAGAAGGCGCATGGAAGAGAGTAATGTATTAGTCCCAGTAACCAAACAAGATGAAGGTGTCCGATTGTGTGGAGATTATAAGATAACACTATAACCACAATTACAAGTAGCCCAATACCCTCTACCCAGCCCTATAAACATGTTTGCAGCCCTAGGAGAATGTATGGTCTTTTTTAAAAAAAAAAGACCTAAAACATGCCTTTCTTCAGATAGTCATGGATTACAAGTCACAAGAATACTGTACAATAAATACTCATTTAGGGTTATTTTGTCCAAAGTTCTTGGCGCATTTCAGGATGGACTTGCCGGTAAAACTAGTGTGTGATGCTTCACAGGTAGGCTTAGGTGTAATTTTGGCTCATGTCAGCCCCAACAGCGCAGAAAGGCCAACTGTTTATGCATCTAGATTGTTCAATAAGGCAGAAAAAAACTATTCACAAATTGGAAAGGTATGCCTTGCACTAGTGTATGCTGTGAAGAAATTCCACATATACTTATATGGCAGGAAGGAATTTAAGCTAGCCACTGACACAAACCACCACCACCACCACCACCACTATCACCACCACCAATCACCACCAATCACCACCACCCCTAATCACCACCATCACCACCAGTCACCACCACCACCACCAACCACCACCTCCAATCAATACCACTACCACAAACCAACACCACCACCACCAACCACTTCCACCACCACCACCACCAATGACCACCACCACTACCAACCACTACCACCAGCAACCACCACCACCAACCTCCACCACTGCCACCACCACCACCACCTACCACCACCACCACTACTACCACCAACCACCACAACCACCAACAACTACCACCCCCAACCACCAACACCACCACCACTACCACCACCAACCACCACCACCACCAACCACCAACACCTCAACCACTACCCCCACCACCAACTGCCATCACAACCAACAACCTCCACCACCACCGCCACCCACTGCCACCATCACCATCATCACCTACCAACAATACTACCATCACCACCCCAACTAACCACCACAAATCCCCGCTGCCACCACCAACCACCACCACCACCCCCAACCACTACCAACACCACTAACCACCACCACTACCACCTCCACCAAAACACCACCACCACCACCACGATCAACAAACACCACCACCACCAACCACCACCACCACCACCAACAACAACAACAACAACAACCTCCACCACCAAATCCAACCTCCAACAACCACCACCACCATTACCACCATCACCACCAAGATCACCACAATCACCACCACCACCAGAAATCGCCACCTCCACCACCAATCACCACCACAACCATCACAAATCACCACTGCCACCACCACCTCCAGCTCCACCACCATCATCAATCACCACCACCACCACCACCACCACCAATCACCACCAATACAACAAATAATCACCAACAACACCACCATCACCAATCATCATCGCCACCACAAACCACCACTACCACCACCAATCACCACCACCACCACCACCAACCTCCACCAACCACCACCACCACATTCAACTGCCACCACCACCATCACCACCATCACCAACCTCTAACATCACCACTAACCACCACCACCACCATCAATAACAACAACAACCACCACCACCACCACTACCACCAAAACCCACCACCACCACCACTACCACCAAAAACCACCACCACCACTAACCACCACCATCACCACCATGGCCAATCAGCACCACCACCACCAACCACCACCCCCACCATCAAAACCATCACCACCACCATCACCACAATCACCACAACTATCACCACCACCACCAACCCCCACCCCCACCATCACCATCACCACAACTATCACCACCACCACCAACCACCAACCACCGCCAATCACCAACACCACCACCACCAACCACTTCCACCACCAACCACTTCCACCACCAACCACCACCACCACCACCACTAACCAGAACCACGACCACCACCACCACTACCATTGCCAATCACCACCACCCCCACCAATCACTACCATACCACAACCACCACAACCATGAATCACCACCACCACCAGAACCACCACCACCAATCACCACCACCACCATCACCAGCACAACCACCACCAATCACCACCACCACCAGTCACCACCACCATCACAGCCACCACCACCACCATTGCCAGTACCACCACCACCACCACCACCCATCAACACCAATGAACAAATCCACCACCAATCACCTCCACCTTCACTACCACCACCATCAATCACCACCACCACCACCAATCACCACCACCACCACCCCCAATCATCACCATCACCTACACAACCACCACCACCAATCACGACCACCACCACCAACCACTGCCAACTCCATCACCACCAACCACCATCACCATCACCACCAAGCACCACCAACCATTATCACAAACCACCACCAGCTGCCAGAAACACCATCACCAACCACCACCACCATCACCAACCACCACCACTAACCAGCATCACCACCATTACCACCACCATCCCCACCACCACCAACCACCATCACCATCATCACCACCACCATCGCCACCATCACCATCACCACCACTATCACCACCCCCACCCCCACCGCCACCAGCAATAGCAGACGCAGTACAAGCAGTAGCAGAATCAGCTGACAAGCAATAGAACAGTTGTGGTCGCAAGGGTCATTTCAATTATGTGTTGGCTCCACAAAACAGGGGAAGACATCAACTATTCCTCAAATAAACCTGAAACACAAGATAATGGTTAGTCAGACGAGCCATCAGAGCAATTAGATAGTAGTAAACAAGAATATGCCCTTCTAATTAATTCTATAAGTAGCAAAAACAAACTGTGCAAGTTTTCAAGCAGGTTGACACAGCAGCAGACGTCACTGTGATGTCAGAACAGGTGGCACGCAAAATGCCTGATTTGTAGATAGGAGCTTGTTATAAAGTTTTGTGGGATTACAATGCACACAACATCAAGGTAGTAGGTTCAGCCAAGGTGAACATTCAGCATTATCAGCAGACAACAGAGGATTCGCCCATCACCGTTGTGAAAGGCCAAGGTCATGCATTAATGGGCTTAGATTTTTTGAAGCATTTTCAGTTAAATTGGTCGGAAATTTTGAAGGTTCAAAATGTAAAACATATAACTCTTACCCCTGTGAGTGATGTGTTTTCAGAATTTAAGGAGATTTTTACTGAAGGATACGTCATAGTACAAAACACAAAGACAACCTTAGTTCTGAATTCTTATGCAACACCCAATATTTTTGCTCCTAGACCAATCCCATTTGCCTTCAAAGCCTTAGTTGAACAGGAAATTAAATGGTTAGAAGCAGAAGGCACATGGAAGAGAGTAATGTATTCAGACTGGGGAATCCCTTTAGTTCCAGTAGCCAAACAAGATGAAGGTGTCCGGTTGTGTGGAGACTATAAGATAACACTATAGCCACAGTTACATGTAACCCAATACCCTCTACCCAGCCCTACAAACATGTTTGCATCTCTAGGCGAATGTATGGGCTTTTCAAAAAAAGACCTAAAACATGCCTTTCATAAGTTAGTCATGGATTACAAGTCACAAGAATACTGTACAATAAATACTCATTTAGGGTTATTTTGTCCTAAAAGACCACCATATGGAGTAGCCAGCAGTCCCACAATATGGCAGCAAGCCTTGGATAAAATATTCAATGGATTGCCCGGAGTATTTTGTATCATTGATGACATATTTGTAGCAGGAAAGGATGAGAGAGAGCATCACGAAAGACTAGTAGTAATATTGAAATGCATTAAAGACCATGGAATGAATATAAAAAAGAGCAAATATCATTTCAAAGCTTCGGCAATTAAATAGTTAAGGTACAAACTAAATGGCCAGGGTATTCATAAGACAGATGACAAAACCAGGGCAGTACAATCAGCAAAAGTGCCTGAAAATGTCAAGGAGTTACAGTCATTTTTTGGACTTGTGAAGTTTACGGATTATACATAAAAGACTTAACTACCCTAGAAGAACCACTATATCGACTGTTAATCAAAGGCGTAGCATTGCATGGTCAGTGGACTGTCAGTAGTCATTTGAGATTATAAAAGCAGAAATAACTTCTCCAAAGTTCCTGACGCATTTCAGAATGGACTTGCCAGTAAAACTAGCGTGTGATGCTTCACAGGTAGGCTTAGGTACAATTTTTGGCTCATATCATCCCCGACAACACAGAAAGGGCGATTGTTTATGCATCTAGATTGTTCAAAAAGGCAGAAAAAAAACATTCACTAATTGGGAAGGTATGCCTTGCACTAGTGTATGCTGTAAAGAAATTCCACATATACTTATATGGCAGGAAGGAATTTAAGCTAGTCACTGACCACAAACCATTATCAGCCATTTTAGGTCCAAAGGCAGGTTTACAAACTTTTGTCGCTGCATGACTATAAAGATGGACTATTATATTGGTAGCTTATAATTATACATTAGAATACAAGTTTACTACCAAGATAGGAAATGCAGATGCACTATCTCGTTTACCCGTAGACAAACCTCCTATGGATCAGGATGTCAGTATTTTTTTGTTAGACAGCTACAACTTACCTATCACAGCTAAATATATAGCTAAAAGCACAAAACATGATCCACTATTGTCCCAGATACTTCAGCATTTACTTACTGGTCGATGTTCAATAATGACTCAGGAAGAATGTAAACCATATGTGGCAGTATGGTCTGAACTTAGTGCTGAACAGGATTATATATTACATTGGTCCAGAGTTGTGGTTCCTAAGCAGCTTAGGGAACAGGTTCTCACTGATATACATGAGGATCACCAGGACACTGTAAGATCTAAAGCAATAGCTTGAATTTACATGTGGTGGCCGGGAATGGACAAGGACATTTGAAATGTCTCATCGGAAATGTACGACTTGTTCTATCATTCAAAGTAATAAAAAACCAGTACATTTGCCCCCCTTGAATATATCCAAGACATGCTTGGCAACGGCTGCACATTGATTTTACTGGCCCAATTCTTGGATATTTTTACTTATTTGTTGTTGATACTTACAGTAAATGGCCAGAGATCATTCCAATGCAGTCAACTATCTCACTTTGCACTATCAAAGCACTAATGCTGCTTTTGCAGCACATGGTCTGCCAGAGCGCATTGTATCTGATAATGGTCATACGTTTTCCTCTCAGGAATTCAAAGATTTTTTCAATGTAAATGGTATTCTACACACCTTTTCTGCACAGTATCATCCTGCTACAAATGGGGAGGCTGAAAGATTTGTCCAGACATTTAATCATAATATGAAATGTCGACAAGCCTCACATGCTACTATTCCTACTAGCATAAGTAAATTTCTCTTAAGTTATCAAACTACTCCACTAGCAACTACGGGTATGGCACCATTAGTTTTGTTGATAGGGAGGACAATTAGGACTAAGTTATATATGATATTGCATGTTTTTCTTAGACATCAGCAGGGCAAAGGCTGGACACAATTACAACACCAAAAGGAGATACGACACATTCAACCTTCATCTCCAGTACTTGAACGATAATTTTTTTTTCTTTATGAGTGTGACACCTGGACAGGCAGAAACTGCCCTCATTAACAAAGGCCTGGGCACGAGAAAATACAAGATGAAGGAAAAGAAAACGGCTAAGGACAAGGCAGAGATGATTTAATGTCAAACATAGGAAAACGACAGACAGAAAAAACAGTCAAAGTACAGATGACCCAAAGATATGGAGGACTAGGCTCTAAGATGACGATAGGTCTGCTTTTTGAAGGATGAAAGGTTATAAGAATTAGGAAAGACAGAAGAAGGATGAGAGTTCCAGAGTCTAGAGATGAATGGGAAGAGTCGCTGCACCAACCAATCCATGAGCTACAAATCTCCACACAGTACCTGTGAGATGAGGCCGCTTGGTGAGTGTTACGCGGCCTCAGCAGTGGGGGAGGGATGCAACTCGCCAACTCATCAGAGCAGCGATGGAAGTAGTAGCGATAGAAAAGAGAAAGGGAAGATACTTTACGACAAAGACAGAGAGAATTCAGATTAGAAGCAAGAGAAGGATCACTAATGAGTATGACTGCCTTAGATTCAACCCAATCAAGAAGATAAGTATTAGAAGAAGCATCCCAGATGTGTGAGCAGTATTCTATGCACAGACGGATAAGACCTTTATAAATTTTAAGTAACTGCAATGAGGAAAAGTAATGACGAAATGAAATAAAACCACCAATAATTTTGATGAAGATTTAGAAATTGGATTATGTGATTTCTCCAAGTCAATTTAGAGGCTATATGGATTCCTTATATATTGATAGAGTTGAGAGGGTAAATTTCGTTAGTTTTGAAGACAATAGGGTTATCAGGAGGAGAAGAAGATAAAGAGATAGTCAGAAACTGTGTCTTGGAGGCATTGAATTTAACCAAATTTTGAGTGCCCCACTCAGATACTCTCTGCAAATCGGAGTTAAATGTAGAAGAAAGAGTGATACGAGGCTGATTACTAGTAACAGATGAAAGTTGCGTAGAAAATGAAGAGAAAAAGTTAATGGTAGAATCATCAGGAAAGGCATGAAGAAGAGAGGAAGAGGGGGATTGTAGAAGATCATTGATGAAAAGAAGGAGCAGAGTAGGTGAAAAAACAGACCCCTTTGGAACACCACTAGTAACAGAGAAAGGGCTAGATGTTGCGCCATCAACAACTACAGATATGAAACGGTCAGTAAAAAAACTGGAAATCAGAGAACAGATAGAAGGGGTAAAGCCATAGGCAGGGAGTTTGGCCAACATAGCCTTGTGCCAGACTATCAAAAGCCTTAGAGATATCAATGGCGAAGACAGGGGATTCACCATAGTTCCTCAGAGAAGATGATCATACATGAGTAAGATAGGACAGGAGGTCACCAGTGGATCTTGCCTTGCGGAAGCCGTACTGGTGATCGGAGATAAGTGAGTTAGATTCAATAAGTTCTAAGAAGTGAGCATTGAGCAAAGTTTTGAAAACTTTAGCAATAGAGTAGGTTAGGGCAATAGGTTGGTAGTTTGAAGATAATTAGCGGTCACCCTTCTTAGGAACATGTTGAACTAGAGAATGCTTCCAAGATAAAGGATAGATACTGGTTGACAGAATGAGGCGAAAAAGACAGCAAAGCACAGGAGACAGTTCATCTGCAAACTCCTTAAGAAACCTTGCAGGGATACCATCATGACCAGTTGCCTCGTTCGTCTTTAGTGAGCGAAAAACTTTATGTACTTTGCATGAAGAAATGATAAGGGAGGGCATAGGGTTAGAGAGGGGTATCATACACAACACCAGACATGTGAATACCTGGGGATATTACACGAAAGATTGGGAATATGCACTATTATGTTCAAGAAAATGGAAATATAATGAAGAGACACAGTGATCAGCTAAAGCCTTCTTGGTCTGACAATAGAAACCACCTCTCAGCAGATCAGTCTGATACTGAACAAACTCTTCATCCCAGAAATGCAGTGGAATTAGCCATGAACACAGAGGTTTCATTCTTAGCAGACTCATTAACAGTGCCTTTACCCTAGTGTCCAGTTGCACACAGGGTACTTCCTGATAGGGCAACAAGGGGAATAGCTCCTAAGAAATTAAATTTGCAACCATGCATGATATTATGATAATATAGGTATTGACAAGATATATTTTGCATATACCCATACATGTACTCAAAACTCATTTAAGGGGGAAGGAAGTGTTGTGTCTGAGATGCCCCTTTAACTAGTGTTTAATTGGACTTGATTGCAATGTTGAAGACTTAGACAATTTAGCAGTGGTGTTGCCTATGTTTTTAGAGGGTAGTTCATTTGCTGTATACAGCATGTTGACTACTAAGGCAACTAAAAAGGCTCTGTTGGAGGCAATCGCTACAAACCCTTTCCAGGATTATGAATCATTTTCAAGTAAAGTGTTACATGATGATCCGGTCAATGTTTATTTGACTGATCTGTGCAAATTGGCTTGCCTAGCTAGTGTTGAATCACACATTCTGATGTTGAGGGCATTTGTTATTGGTCTCCATGATCCCATATCTAGGGAACTGAGAGTTATGGTGAATGTTGGTTCTGGCTCTTTGTCAGTCATAGTTGATAGAACAAGGCCTTTGATGTCTGAGTTTGTTGAACGTCCAGTTGTCGCTGTTGCTGGTGGGGCTGCTCAGGGTGTTGCAGTGTTGCCGATTTGTTGAGGTGATGCAATTGGTGGTCGGAGTCGGTCAGTTTATTTTCAAGGGAAAATCAACACCGAGGGTGACTCTGTTGAGAATAATCAACGCTCTGGAAGGCGGTGCTATTGTTGTGGTGACCCACATTTGATTAGATTTTGTAGGAATTAGCAAAAT
Source organism: Halocaridina rubra (assembly GCA_037179515.1). Classification (NCBI taxonomy): domain Eukaryota; kingdom Metazoa; phylum Arthropoda; class Malacostraca; order Decapoda; family Atyidae; genus Halocaridina; species Halocaridina rubra. Next base: position 28,703 of record JAXCGZ010021545.1, read on the forward strand.
CATCATGTTAAGCATGAGGATGAGGGTCATATATCCTCTAATTGCCTTAATGGACAATCTGATAACGGAAACTAGAAGGGAAGAACATGTGCACTGGAAGTTCTTCCAGGGGGAGTATATCGGCGCTACCTGTTGTTGACGCATTTGTGGTGGGGAGACGTGTCAAAGCTCTCATCGACACAAGGTGTTCATGCTCAGTGTTGGCCCCGTGGGTGTATGGTGCACGGGATACAGTGGATCGGTGAGAACCATTAATGCTGATGCCGTTCGTTGCGTTGGGTCTCTGATGGTGACTGTCAGTGTTGGTAGAGCAGCTGTTGAGGTGTATTGCGTGGTCATTGGGACGTTGGTGGATGGCATAGATGCGGTCTTGGGGGTGGATCTTATTGAGAGCTGGGTGGCTTTGAATTTTGCAATGGAAAGGTGAGATTCCTGTCTGATGGGATTATTCCGGTCCCAGTTAGTAATGTTGTTGCCATCGCTGCTGGTGTGGATGATGACATTGTTATCAAAGACAGTGATTTTGTGGCCAAATTTGATGGAAGGCAGTGGATATTTAAATGGTATTGAAGAGTGTACTTGATACTTCTACTATTGAAGCTTTCAACAAAGAATTGGAGAGTTGGGTTTCGAAGGGATAGTTGGTATGAAGCAAGGATCAACAAAAAATGCAGAGAATTATTCCTTTAAAGGCTGTTACGCATATCAACAAGAAAAATGTTTGCCCTGTCTTAGATTTCTGAGAGTTGAATGGATTCATTGAGAATCATCCGGGTGTGGATGTGTCAGTGTGTGATGAGACAGTTTGGTGTCGGAGACGTTTGCCTGAACCCCTCAAGATAAATGGCCTATCTTCAAGTTCATGTTCATGAGTCTTTGTGGAGCTATCAATGTGTGGCTCATGATGGTGTTGTTTACAACCTCACTCAACTGAGCTTCGGAATGAACTGCACACCCAAAATAATGTCTAAAATCTTGCAACTGTCTTGTCTCAGAATGATCGAATAAGAGATGGCAAAGGCAGTTACATTGATGACATAATCGTCAATAAGAAGTCTGTCTTTGTTTCTGAGGTTATGAATCACTTGTGCAAATTTGATTTAGAAACTAAACTTCCTGAAAAGTTGGAGGGAGGATGAGTTTTGGGGTTCATACTTTTGAAAAACGGTGAGGGAGCATTGGAGTTCTGTCGCGGAGACAAGATTCCTAACTTGGCTGATCATGACAGAGTGTTGACAAGGAGGCACTTATTCTCACTGTGTGGCCAGTAATATGGGCACTATCCTGTTTGCAGTTAGCTGCCAGTTCCTTGCAGCTATGAAAAATGCCAGAGTGAAGGAGACCATTGGGATGATGGCAATGGTGATAAAGCATGTCGTTTGATAAGAGACATTGTGGAGAGGGTGATGGTTGATGATCCTGTGAAAGGATTATTCCATGTTGATAGTTGTGGAAGTGGTTGAGTCTGGTACAATGCAAGCAGTCTTGCTTCTGGAGTGGTGGTTGAGATTGGTGGCGAAATTATCGAGGATGCAGCATGGCTGAGGAAAAAGGACGATCATGGACATATGAATGTTGCTGAGCTGTAAGCTGTTGTCAGGGATGTGAATCTTGCTTTGAAGTGGGACTTGGGGACTATTGAGGTGATGACTGAATCTGTGACTGTCAAGCAGTGGTTGGAATCTGTTCTTGTTGCAGATTATAGGATGAAAGTTAGTGGAATGTCTGAGCTTTTGGTCCGGAGGCATTTGTTGTTATTTTAGGACTTGGTCAGGGAGCTTCAATTGGACCTCACAGTGTCCTCCATTGCCTCTGAGAGGAACAGAGCAGACTCACTGATGAGGATTCCCAAAGCTTTGCTGACCAGTTCAAAAGATATGTCGAATGCTGGTTTAAAGGATGTTTGTGTATCAACGGTGAATGACTCTCATGATAACCATCATTTTGGTGTGGAGAGGTCATTTTACTCGGCGAGGATGGTAGAATCTGAGGTCGATAAGGAGAAGGTCAGTTCTGTTGAGTGTTCTTGTGTCCAGTACCAGTCTATTGATCCTGCACCTACCAGGCATGAGGCTTGGTGTTTGAGTGTCCCGGAGAGTTGGAGTCTTATTGCATTGAATGTTACACATCATGAGATGTTTGTTATTTGACATTGGTAGATTGCCGGCCGAGGGAGGTGCAATCGGAGAACTCAGCGGACATTGCCTTCCATATGGAGCAAGTTTTTCAAGAAAGAGGCCCCCTGATGAAGTGTTAATGGATAATAGTACCGCCTTTCGACCACCACAGGATGCCGAGGTCTGCATGGAGTGGAATGTAGCAAGAAGATACCGTGCAGCTCACAGGCCACAAGGCAACAGCATAGTGGAACGAGTATACCGAACCATGAAGAGCCTAGGCAAGTCTTCCCCGAAAACAACCTTTTGGTATAACTTGGCTGCGAGAGATGCATCAAGAGACAGGACTTCATTAGAAGTTAATGAGATGTAGTTAGTGCATAAAGAAAAGTGAGGAGAAGTGCATCAGTGACCACTTAGATGTGTGTTGCTAATTCATGTTTTTCTGTGTCGGTGTGAAGGGCCATTTGCTGTTGCTAGTTGTCAGCTGCCGTATTTGGTTGCTGTTTGAGTTGTTGGTGAGCTAGTGAAGTTTTTCCCTTTTGTGACCTGCTATCAACTGGCTTTTAAAGTGAGTTACTTCTGAACCGCATAACATTTTATAGCTGTGTCAGACTTATATAATTTTGATTTAATTCATAACTGTGTCGAACTTGTATTAATTTAATATGGCTGCTTTCAATGTGAGGGAGTTTGAGGAGGATCCTGCTGAGTTCATTGATACTCTATAAAACGCTGCTATTAAATAGTTAAATGGTATTTTCCTATGAAGAGTACGGATACCAAAAGCTGTTTATTAATAGTAAAATTTATTACCTTGTGGGTGAAGACGTGTTAGATGATTCTGCATTATCATACAAATCTCAAGAAATAGAGGAAGAGGAAGGAAAGACCATTACATGTAATCATGGTATGGTAATAAAACAAGCTTAGGTAGAGTTAGAATCAGCAAAACTTAAAGCTCAAGAAGCAAATATCAGTGAAAAGAAAATGAATATCAAAGACAACATGACTGAGATGAGAACGAACGCCGAAGACTGCAAGACTTAGTTAAAGTTCAAGAAAATGAACGCCAAAGACAACACTACGAATCCCAGAGACAAGAGAACGAATGTCAGAGACAATTCTTAAAGAAACAAGCAGAAAACGAGCTTAAATTAGCTAGCATTAAAGGACAACAATCCCCATCTTCCTCTTCGTTTGATCTGAATGAAAATATAAATTTAGTTCCACTTTCATCGACTCTGAGAATGAGGACGATTCCAAGCTCTTTGAAACAACTGCTAATCATTGTGAATGATCTTTTGAACAGTGGGCTTGGCTTTTTCAGCCAAAACAAACTGACAAAATTGAAAGTGTGCTATCAAATATAATTTCTGAATATTTTTGTGTCTATGAAGTTATTAAGCAAGGTATATTGGATGTTTATTCATTTACAACTGTGACATACCCGCAAGTTTTTAGGCATCTGAGTAAAACATCTAATATGACATATTTGGAGTTTGCAGCTGAGAAGCTTAAAGCTTTCGATAAATGAATAAAGAAGGGTGATGTAGCTTTCTTTAAGGAAGTGTGTAATTTAATTGTATTTGAAGAATTGAACAGAAAAATTCCCAACTCTTTGATGATATACCTAGCGCACCAGAAAGAAATGACTCTTATGACGGGAGCTATTTTGTTT
>JAXCGZ010021546.1:0-41033 GCA_037179515.1 Halocaridina rubra
TCACGAAGACAACTAATTACTCTTTCACAAACTTATAAGTACTGTCAATGAACACACTAAACATGAGTGTCTCGTATCATCTCACGAGTACCACTAATAATAAACTTATAAGTACTGTTAACAAACACAGTAAGAATGAGTGCCTCGTAGCATCTCACGACGGCAACTAACTTTATAAGAAAGTCCCACAAACTCCTCTAGTTTGTCGGGGTCCTTGGTACTAGGACTAAGTTGAGTTATGACTTGCTTACAACAGTTCTTTGTTCAACGAGGCGATGCAATAAACGTTATCAAGAAGGTGAAGGGTTAATGGCTAAAATCCATTAGTGACCTACATTCCTTTCTCCACGTCTTCTACGGCCAGCCTCCCTAATAAACTACACATTATACATACGAATATACATGTATACATGATAGAAATTAATAAGTATACATGCTAAGTCTAAAAGTATACATTCATGCACTTACGTTACAATAAACGAAACTATATGCAAATTAACACTTACATAATGTACGTAGAAATAAACTGTCTTGAAATATATTCAAGACAACATCTTACTGAAAAGTAAAATGGCGGGCTGGCTCATTAAAACATAAACTAAAAACAGCTAAGACAAAAAAGAAAACTATACATTTTGTTACAAAGAAAACGTATTTCGTACATGGGAAATATAAATTAAATAAATATTCTCAACAATAGTTCCCTCCCAAAAAGTGGAGCTAATAATAGAAATAATCGATACTACTCTTAAATCTTATTTTTCTACCTGAGGATGATGTTGCAACTTTAGAAGGGACTATGTTCTGAGAATCAGGATTGACATAGCCTTAGTTATCACTATTATTGTTAATATCGTCACCAAAATCACTCTGTGTTTGACTATGTTCTAGTAGTTCAAGAGTTCTTGGTTCAGACATTGCTTTAGACTCGATTACTGATTTCAAGCGATCAATAGAAACATAACTATGTACAACATCCAACAATTGTATAAGAAAATGCATAGACATGCACTTAATATCCTTATTTGGTCCTGTGTATGGGGCATCCAAAGATTTCCTGACTATCAACTCATAACCAAACTTTATCATAGGTATCTAAATCTTTAGGAATAAAAGTCTTTGAAAAACTATGGCACCTACCACTAGCTAAGTCACTTACATCTAATTAGGACATTTCTTTGGCTAAATACTTAATAGATGAGTTTGTTAAATCACTAGTATTAGTACTGCTTGTGTCTACCATCAGTTTTTGCAATACAGTTGAGGCACCAGTAACAGCACTGAATGGGAAAAATCCATTTTCATTAGGAGTATTGCGATTACCAAGAAGTATAATAGGTAGGGATTGTAACCAATTTTCTTTTCTAGCCATGAGAACTGATTTAAGAGTTCTGTGAGTACACTCTATCAATCCATTTGATTGGGGATGATAAACGGTTGTTCTCAACCTATGGAATCCTGCAACTGATGAGAGTTCTTGAAACATTTCACTCTTAAACTGAGAACCATGATCAGTAATAACATGGAGAGGAACTCCAAATCATGATATCCATGCATCTATGAAAGCTTGTGCTACAGTCTGTGCAGTGATATCTACTAATGGTTGTACCTCTATCCAAGTGGCTAGATCAATGCACATCAATAAATATTTATATGGACTAATATATGGGTCTGAAGGATTTTGAACGGTAGGAAGGAGAACTACGATATCTAGATGTACTGCTTGAAAACGTGATGAGGGTAAGTCAAAGTTACTTACTTAGTATGATGGTGAATCTTGGACTGTTGACAAAACAACCACTCTCTACACCATTTTCTGATGGATTGGCCCATGTCAGGCCAAAAATACCTAACTTTAAGCAATTTCAGGGTTTACTCTATACCGAGGTGAGATAAACTATATGGGCTATTAAAAATTGACATACGTAAGGATTCTGGTATAAAAGGTCTAGGGAATGGTGTAGATGTATCACACAACACCTTCTTTTCTCCATTTAGTAATTGAAAAGGTCATAGCTTATCAGAGTATGCCTGGGTCTCTTCATCTAGAAACTGAATTTCTGCAATTTCAGGTAAATCACAAACATCTAACATACTTACGTTAGCAGGTCGCGAAAGGCAGTCGGCCACAATGTTATGTGAACCTCTTATATAACTTACATTGGCAAGATATTCTGTTAAGATAGATAAATGCCTTTGTTGTCTATAAGACTAGCTGGATTAACACTTTTAAAAGCATTTCATCTTGGAAGCATGCTCTAGTTCAACCTGTTCATAAGAAGGGTGACCGCTCTATTCCTTCAAACTACCAACCTATTGTTCTAACCTCCTCTATTGCTAATGTTTTCAAAACTTTGCTCAATGCTCACTTCTTGAAATGCCTTGAAGCTAATTCACTTATCTCCGATCACCAGTACAGCTTCTGCAAGGCAAGATCCACTGGTTATCTCCTGTACTCATGAATGGTCATCTTCTTTGAGGAACTGTGGGGAATCCTTTGTCATCGCCCTTGATATCTCTAAGGCTTTTGACAGAGTCTGGCAGAAGGCTCTGTTGGCCAAACTCCCTGGCTATGGCTTTACCCCTTCTTTCTGTTCTCTGATTTTCAGTTTTCTTACTTACCGTTTTATATATGCATTTGTTGATGGCGTGACATCTAGCTCTTTCTCTGTTACCAATGATGTTCCACAGGGCTCTCTTCTTTCACCTGCTCTGTTCCTTCTCTTCATCAATGATCTTCTACAATACCAATCTTCCTCTCTTCTTCATGCCTCTGCTGATGATTCTACCCTTCACTTTTCCTCTGCCTTTTCTTTACAACCTTCATCTGTTAATTGTAATCAGTCTCGAATCACTCTTTCTTCTCCTCTTAGCTCCGATTTGCAGAGAGTATCTGAGTGGGGCACTCAAGAATTAGTTAAATTCAATGCCTCCAAGACACAGTTTCTGGCTATCTCTTTATCTTCTCCTCCTGATAACCCTATTGTCTTCGAAACTAACGAAATTTACCCTCTTAATTCTATCAACATATTAGAAATCCATATAGCCTCTAACTTGTCTTGGAGGAATCACATTTTCCAAATTTTTAAATCTTCATCCAAAAAATTGGGGTTTTGTTTCGTTTTCGTCATTACTTTTCCTCTTTACAAGTTACTTAAAATTTACAAAGGTCTTATCCGTCCCTGCTTAGAATACTGTTCACACATCTGGGGTGCTTCTTCTTATACTTATCTCCTAGATAGGGTTGAATCTAAGGCAGTCAGACTCATTAATGATCCTTCTCTTACTTCTAATCTTGATTCTCTCTCTCTTCGCCGTAAGGTATCTTCCCTTCCTCTTTCCTATTGCTACTACTTCCATCGCTGCTCTAATGAGTTGGTGAGTTGCATCCCTCCCCCACTGCTGAGGCCACGTAACACTCGCCAAGCGGCCTCATCTCACAAGTACTGTTTGGAGATTTGTAGATCGCGGATTGGTCAGTGCAAGGACTGCTTCTTCCCATCTACCTCCAGACTCTGGAACTCACTTCCTCCTTCTGTCTTTCCTAATTCTTATGACCTCTCATCCTGCAAAAAGCAGATCTATCATCATCTCAGAGCTTAGTCCTCCATATCTCTGGGTCCTCTGTACTTTGACTGTTTTTTCAGCCTGTCGTTTCCCTTTGTGTGACATTACCTCATCTCTGCCTTGTCCTTAACCTTTTTCTTTTCCTTCATCTTGGTATTCTCTCGTGCCCGGGCGTTTATTGATGAGGGCAGTCTCTGCCTGTCCCGGTGTCACATTCATAAAAAAATAAAAAGTGGCTTATGGTCTGTTAACAATAATACATAATGACCTTCAATTTGAGGAAGGAAATGTAATACTGCTAAATAAGTGGCGAGAAGTTCCCTGTCAAATGTAGAATATTTTTTTTGCGATTGTGAAAGTTTCTTTGAGAAAAATCCGACAGGTATAGGTAGCTCATTAACCATTTGATGGAGTGCAGCTTCTACAGCATATTGACTACTGTCAGTTATCAGAAATCAAATACAAACAGAGCTAAAAATGAATAGATATGATATGACTCTCCGAGAACGTTATAAAACAGAAAAGAAACGTGTCAGATCTCTCATCAGTGTAAGTAAAAAAGACTTTTACAAAAAAACAATTTAATCACTCTAGACATGATACAGCAGCAACATGGAAAGTGATAAGAAGCATGATACCAAATGAAAAGAGTACCTCAGAAAGTTATGAAAATATTACGGAGTTGAAAGACAAAGCAGAAAACTTTAATAACTATTTTGCTAACGTTGGCAAAAATACATATGAAAAAACTCAAGAAAACATCAACTCAGTGAATATGAGTAATTGCTTAAATGACAATTCTTCCAATGAAAACACAAGAGAGTACTTCAAGATAATTCCTATCGATTGTGCTACCCTACTTCTTACCATAAAGAGCCTAAGAAACTCTGGCTCTTATGGTTCAGATGGTATACCATTTCAGTTCATCAAAGATGCTCTACCCATGATTGCATCCTATATTCTAACTATTATGAACACTTCCATTGTTACTAAAAAGTTTCCTGACTCTTGGAAAATATCACATGTAATACCTCTGCATAAAAAGGGGGACAGAGAAGATGTGACAAACTATCGTCCCATTTCCCTGCTACCCATTTTCTCTAAAATATTAGAAAAAATTGTTGCATGCCAACTTATGTCATATTTAGAATCAAATAGACTATTAAGTATTAACCAACATGGTTTCAGACCGAACCTTTCGACGGAAACTGCACTGCTTAAAGTTACGAATAGTATATATAATAATATAGATATGAAAAAAAAAATATCTCTTCTTGTATTAGACTTATCAAAAGCCTTCGACAGTGTAAACCATGAAATTCTTTTAAGTAAATGTATTAACTTAAATATTGATCCAAGCTGGTTTAGTGAGTCTCTATCTAATCGTAAACAGTCCATACGTCTTAACAACATTATCTCTGTGCCAAAAAATGTATCATTTGGTGTTCCACAGGGATCAGTACTTGGTCCTATCCTCTTCTCCATTTACGTAAATGATCTATCTTCTTTCATTTCTGACTGTCTAGTCGTACAATATGCAGATGACACTCAACTACTCCTTAGTGGTGATATTAATAATCTCCCAGAGCTAACTTTAAGAGAAGAAAACACTATGTCAAAAATTAAAACCTATTTCCAAGAAATTGGGCTGTTAATTAACGAAAGTAAAACACAGTGCATATTTATTGGTTCAAGGTTCCACATAGCACAAATTCCAGAAAACACAACAATTAATTTTTGCGACAATATTATCACACCTAGCAAAACAGTCAAAAACCTAGGAATTCACTTTGATAACCACATGTTGTTTGATTCCCACATAGATAAAGTATGCAAAAAGGTTACAGGAACATTAATGTACTTATCACGTATAAAAGACAATTTTGAGACTACCACTCGAATAACTGTTGTTGAATCTCTAGCCCTAAGTCACATTAATTACTGCACAACTGTTTGGGGAGCTACCACTAAGACTCAGATAAACAGAATACAGAAGCTTATTAATTTTGCAGCTCGAGTTGCCCTGGGAGGAAGAAGAAAATATGACCACATCACACCAGCTCTCAATAAACTTGGGTGGCTGCGGGCAGAAAATAAGGTCGCTTATGCTATTTATGTTTTTGTATTCAAAATTTTGGACCATCATTATCCTAGCTGGCTATTTGATTTAAAAACAGCAGGGATATAAGGGGAACCAACACAAGATAGAGCAGTGAGCTCTTTATTCACAGAACAAACACAGAAGCAGGTTCAAAGATGATCACTATCAAAGGGCCAACACTCTGGAATAATATTCCAGAGCATCTTAAAAATGCATCCTCCTTCACAGCTTTCAAAGGCAAACTATATAGTTTTCTTTTGGACAAATAGTTGCTGCTCATTAAGAACTAATTATTCTCATTGTAAGGAAACAAATATGGAAATGATGCCGATAATAACGATCCTGTATCTAGTGGCATACTTACTACTTTATTATTAACATTATTGTTAACATTTTTATTACAGCATTATTATTTTCTATGAAAGCTACATTTAATTTAACTATATGTCTAACCCTCTTATTTATTAGTTTAATTACATGTCTACTTATAAGTTACTATTAATGTTGAATAACCATTGTACAAAATGGAAATAAATGTTTTTGTTTGTTTTTTTTGTTTAGTTACCAACTGAAAATGGGTATAGCCTGTTTGTATGTGTGCGAGAGCTTTGAGGTCAGACAGAACTTCCTTAATTTCATCAAAAGATTGCTTTTCCATTTCAGTTAATGCTAATGATTTGTGATTTGGCTTCAATCTTATACATTCTGTTAAAGGTAAGACAACTGAGGCAAATTTAGGAACTAATTTCCTATAAAAACCTATCATGCCTAAAATTGGCACAAACTCTTTGGATCAGTTGGGTAAAGAAATTCTGACAATTCATAAATCTTATTTGATGTAGGGCGAAGACCATCAGCACTAACACTGAATCCTAAAAAGTTAAGTTCTTTAACACAAAATACACATTTGATCAAAGAAAATTTAAGATTGTACTAATTAAGGATATAAAATACTATTTCAAAATCACTTAAATGAGCTTCTTCATTATCTGAATATATCAAAATATCATCCAAGTATATAAATACACACGTTACAGCCGACAATATCTTGTCCATTACTCTTTGAAATGTTGCAGCCGCGTTATGGAGGCCAAAGGGCATATAATGAAACTCAAATAAGCCAAAAGGGGGTACTTATAGCCATTTTTGGGACATCGTCTGGGTGTACCCTAATCTGATGATAAGCTGAAGTTAAGTCAATCTTTGAGAAAAACATTTTATTTGCAAGTTTAGATGAAAAAGAATTGATACTGGGAATAGAGTAATGGTCTATTTTTGTAATCGAGTTTAGTGCTCTATAATCACCACAAGGACGGTATTCACCATTACTCTTAGGGACTAGGTGTAAAGGAGAACTCCATTCACTTTCAGTTGGGACAATGATGCCCGAGCTTTGGAGTGCATGGAATCCTTCTTGAGCAGCCTTATGTTTTTCCTCACTTGGCTGATGTGTCTTTGCAAATATAGGAAGCTTACTGTCTATTTATATTCTATGATACACTCCACAATAGACTGCATCTTTATTATCATGAGGAGAGACAATATATGGATACTTAGTCAGCAATATTTCAATACCTTGGAGGAATCTGGACTTCATTAATTACTACATTAACAGATGATCGAGACAAAGGGACATTGACTTTTCTTTCTGTAGTACTGTCAATAATTAGTCTCATTTTACAATCAATGGAAAGACCAACATTTTTAAGAAAATAAAAACTGAGCAAAGGATGTACCGGATCAGCAATAATAAAGTCCATATGAATGAATGCCTTAAGCTAGGAATTAGAATTTCTAGTCTTGCTTGACCATGACATTTTATACCTTCCCCAGTATAAGAAGATATTGAAATAGGTATGGGTTCTATTACAATTCCATTAACATATCCAAATGGAAATATTGACACGCTAGTACCAGTATCAATTATAAAGTTAAACTTTGTAGCTCCAAGTTGAGCAGCAACTTCTAAAAGTGACAGGTCTGCTGGAACAAAATTTACAACCTGCCCCTCTAGTTTCCCGAAGAAGGGGTTGGTGGTCTGGAGTTAAGTGGCACTTCACAATTTGCTTTTTCCTGCCATTTACACCATGGTTTACAAGTTTTGGCATGATCAGCTAAATAAATATGTGCCCTACACACTTTTGGGGCTGGTCCTTACTAAATGGTGTACACCCATAGGAATGCAATTGTAATCTGTTTTACCCTTGTTTGGAACACTTTGTTGTACAGGGTTTGGTTGCTGAACAGCTTTTACAGAAGATTTACTATAATATGGCAACAACTCATCAGCCAAATTTAACTCTTTTTGAGAAGCTATCACAGGTGAAATAGTTGACGGAATATCTTGAAGGAATTTATGATGTATGATATCGTCAGTAACCCCTATTCTGGAAGCTGTGGTAATCATCTCTTGCAAATAAACAGAGGGCCTACCTGATGTATTAGCTGTCTTTGTTAACCTATCTAATAATTTTGGTTTTGTTTTCTCAAACATACTGATAAGCGCTTCCGCAAGTGTCTGTTAGTCAGACTTCACTGGGTTAATCACATTATTGGATAATCTTGAAACCACCTCGGCTGGCAATGATGCAATGACACTGTCGAATTTGGTAACATCCACAGTGATTCTTTTTAAGTGAAATTGTGCTTCAATGATGGAGAACCATCCAGAAACTGAAGTCTCCATGAAGGCTGGAGGCTTTTATTGTTATGGAGTGGACCATCCCTGAAGCTTTGTTTCCAGATTCTGGCATGGATGTAGTATCTTTTTTACCAAAAATCTTGAGAAGTTGACTCTGGTTTTCTTGGTGGGTCACTCCGGGGGTAACCACTTTTTGTAGAGGGTGTATTGAGAGACAGCTTTTGACCCTTTACAAATTTATTAATATAAACCGAACATAATTTAAAAACCCCTATTTGGGGTTTTTCTTATTTTCAAGATTATAGTATTATTAATATTCTTTGGTTCTAGACATTATTCTATCTTCTCTAGCTATCAACCATGCTGCAAGACATCTTATTGAAGAGAAAAATGGCGGGCGGGCTCATCAAAACATAAACAAAAAACAGCTGAGACAAAAAGACAACTATACATTTTGTTGCAAAGAAAACTTATATCGTAGATGGGAAATAAAATTGAATATATATTTTTAACAAATTCGTCTATTTTAGAGCCACTAGCACTCCAAGTCTTTGCCTCTGGCATATTATAGCCTCTCTAACACAATCTACAGCAATATCTTTTTCATTTATCTTAATTAGCAATAATTTTTCTACCTCTTCTAATACTTGGGACCTTTGCTTCGTTAATATAGTCACTCCATTAGCCACATCAGCTGCCTTTCAGGCCTCTTTATTCTTTAAAGTAGTACAGATGGTTGCTTTCACCATATTCTACTGCTTGGTGAGATCAGAAACACGAACACTGTTCTCATATTTAACTATTATTTATTTCTTCATTTCCACAGTAATACGTTTAGGCTTTTTAACGCCACTATCACTAACACTTTTCATTTTCTTTGGAGCCATAATGAGGCCTAATTTAAAGTGAAGAGCTAAAAATATGAAAATCTACAAAGAAAAAACAATGATCGATCATCACAGTGCGCATACCAATTCAGAATTAAGAGCAAACACGTGGTTGACCAGGAACTTGGGCGTATGTGCATGCGTATGTGCATTCATACCTCGAAATATTTTTCGAAGGGTCAATTTAAAACTCATTCACCAATTGTGTTCATAGGTCGATCTGTTTATGGTTGGGATCGTTCGCAACTGGATAGTTCAACTGTATTAGCAAAATCCTCATCACAATAAGCTTCGAGACAAGAAGAAGCAAAATATTGTGGAGTAACTTTGCACTAAAATAAGAAAAATAGGGTTGAAGAAAGTAATAGCCAGATATTTTTTTTTTCAATACATCTTAATTCCAACATCAACAATATTATGAATCCTGAGGTCTAGCCTCAAAGAAATCTAGATTATGAAAATACAAACGCAATTTGTCGTTTGTATTGAATATATTTCAAGACGGTTTATTTCTACGTACATTATGTAAGTGTTGTGTTGCATAACAGTTTCGTTTATTGTAACGTAAGTGCATGTATGTATACTTTTAGACTTAGTATGTATACCTATCCACATCTATCAAGTATACACATATATTCGTATGCATAATGTGTAGTTTATTATGGAGGCTGGCTGTAGAAGACTTGGAGAAAGGAATATGAGTCGTTAATGGATTTTAGTCATTAACCTTTCACCTCCTAAGTTAACGCTTATTACATTGCCTGCTTGAACAAAGAACCGTTGTAGCAAGTCATAACTCAAGTTAGTCCTAGCATCAAGGACGCCTACAAACGAGGGGAGTTTTGTGAGACTTTCTTACAAAAAGTTAGTTGATCTCATGAGATGCTACGAGACACTCAGGTTTGTGACTTGATTTTAATTTGTGAAAGCAGTTGCAATTAATATTTATGAAATACATTTGCTACCGTGATCATTCACAGTGCATATACGTTTAATAATGAGTAATTAGTTGATCTTGTGAGATGTTACGAGACACTCATTTTTGTGACGTAATTTTAATGCGTGAAAGCAGTTGTAATTAATATTTATGAAATACATTTGCTACCGTAAATATTGACGGTGCATATATATTTGATAATGAGTAATTAGTTGCTCTCATGAGGCGTTACGAAACACTCAAGTAGAAAAACGTGGTAAAGATACGTGGATCAAAAGATATTAGAGTTTGATTCAGAGTCCCGTGATTGCTGACGACATTTGGGTTTTCCGGAGAGATGAGTACAGATTTAACTTATTTCTAACAATATTTATAACTACGTGTGAGGGACAGAATGAGCTCATTTAACAGAACACTTGTAGGTAGAATGTATGTTGGAAAATTTATTATTCTGTATGAGGAAGTTTTAATTTAAGGAGAGGAAAGTTTATTTAATAATTCACATATCAACAGTTCATAAACCCCCTTATAAAATATTTGCATGTATGTCTATGCATGTAATATTAACTATATCTTATTGGTAGAGGATTTAATTTTGAGATAGTTTGTAGGCCTCTACCAAAGACTTGTCAGGATATCCAAATTTAGGTGGTTATAAGATCAAAGGGTAATGACACATAGGAAATCCTCCACAGCTTTTGGTCCTTCGAACCGGATGAGAATTGGTGTGGTAATGGTGAAAATAGTGTACATTTTGAAAAAACTCCCACCTTGTAAAAGTTTATGCGAAACTCTATGGTTAAAACAGTCCATATTTCAGCTTAAAAAAGAAAAAAAAAATGCATTGCATGTATTTGCATGAATATTGCGGATATAACTTTGAAATTTAAGCGGTTGTTGAAATAAATAAGAGTATTTTTTTTCCCGTGTGAATAAAGTGATTCTCTATCTGTGGAAACGAAATATACTTTTGTAGTTGAGCTAAATTGGAAATTAGTACCCAATTTAGGCTGGGTGAACAGTGGTTTTTAGGAACTTGTGTTTTTACATATTTCCCATTTAACGATGTCTAGAATGTCGTATTGATTCCTTAGTTTATGTAATTAAACAGAAGGTAGTGATTAACCTATTGCTAGGTTCACAGTGTCGTTTATTGGAGGAACAGTGTGGTTTACATTACACTTTCCATTTACTGTTGCTGACTTAACAGTGTCATTTAATTGATGAATAGTGTATTTTACACTTTATGGCTTGGCGTCATAATTGACGGAATTGAATAACTATGTTATTATCTTGAAATTTTGGAAGATTGTCCTTTGATACTCTATACAGAGTGAATGCTTATTGCATTGTGCATGCATAAAAAAGATCGTGGATTCTTTGATAATATAATTACATTAACTATTTGTTTGTTGTTTTCTTATGTTCTATATGCTTTCTCAATATGTCGGTTAAATCTGAGTCATTACAACGTCTTCGGGAAGTGGTTCAACGTGATTGTGTTCAGTGTCAAATAGAACTTGCCAAAGTTGATGGAAAAATTGTTGTTACTTATTTAGAAAGATGTCATCAAACGCTAACAGAAAGATTTAGGAGATATGATAGGAAATATGAAGGATATGTCGAGGATAAGCCCCTTAAATGGGATTTTGAAGAGGAAGATACAGAACATGACAGTCTAGCTAAAACAGTAAATGATATTAGCTTAGCTGTCCTAGAACGGAATTGTAAGTTAGAAATTAAGAAGAGTACTAGAACTCCTACTCCTGAGAGTTCAGGCCTCCCCAATGGACAATCCACACCCAGATTTCTTGGAGTAAAAATACCACAGTTCTCTGGAAACTATGATGAATGGAACGAGTTTTGGGATAAGTTTGATAGTTTAGTACATAGTACTTCTATGCCAACTATGACAAAGTTTGCCATCTTGAGAAATGCCCTTAAAGGAGATGCTAAAGACACCATAAAGGGATATGCTGTTGCTAGTGAGAGTTATGATGAATGCATTCAGCAGCTACAAGCTGTTATTGCCCGCAAGGACAGGATTGCATGAAATTTAATGAGGAAATTGGTAAAAATACCAACTCCCTCTTCTAAGTATTCATCACTTTTTAAGTTCAAGCAGGAAGTAGAAGCCATTACTCGAAGTCTGAAAAATTGTAGAGACATGAAGAACACTGATTGGGTGTTTGCAGAACTTGTGATAATGAAATTACAAAAAGATTTAGAGAACTGGATTAACATGAAAATAAACACAAAATATCCTACATTTGAAACCCTCTTGCAGGAACTAGGAAAATATGTATGTCATATGGAAGGCAACTACACTAAAGATAATTGAAAGGGAGAGATCCAAGCCTCCCAGAGAGATGAGACTCAGTCCTATAAAAAGAGTGTAGGTAGTTGTGGTGCTGTTGCAAAAAGAAAAAATAGTAAAACAGAAAATATATTCTGTGGTTGGCAAGGTCATAAGTCTAAGCAGTGTAATAAAGTAATAAGCTTAAATGAACGCAGAGACAAATTGAGAGACAGTAACAAATGTCTGAGATGTACTCAGTCAGGGCATTATGAAAATATATGTTACACTCAGTTAAACTGTTACAAGTGTAAGAAAATATGTCATCATGCAGCCTTGTGTTATGAACGAGAGTCAAAGTTTCGTAGAAGGTTTGAAAAACCTACATTTCTGAATGAACAGTCAGGAAGTGGTTCAAATTTAAATGAGTCAAGCAATGAGCAAAAACATTCTGACTCAGAAAAGGACAAGAAGCATGTTGGTGTGATGACTATGAAGGCAGTACAAAGGCAAATGGGGAAGTCGAGTTTACCTTCATGTGCTCTGCCTACTGCAAGTGGAAAGGTAAGCAGCTCAAAAGGAAATCTTTGGGTAAGCACTAGGTTATTCTATAATACAAGTTCCCAGTGTTCCTTTATAACTAGGGAATTAGCTGAGAGGCCCAAATTAAGCCCAGTAGATGAAATATCTCTTGGTATTGATGCATTTCGTTCTGAGATGAAGAAAGGAAGTTTTCCTGTTGTAAATGTAAATATCAAATTGGGGAAAAGAAGAGCTAGAGTTAAATTAGTCGTAGTTGATGACATGGTAATTAACATCCACACTCCAGGACTAGCAAAGGCTGCAAATGTGTTAAAGTCTCATGGTCACAAGTTGGCTGATGAAGATATTTATAGTGATGTACTGGAGAACATTGGCATTGTTATTGGTGTATTACATTTTAGTCAATTTGTTAGTGGTATCAACAAGTGGGATGTCTATACTTTGATGGAAACACCAGGTGGTGTCATGTTGTAAGGCCATATTCCTCATGATACTCAACATGAACCCAGTAATGTGCAAAGCCAAATTGTTATGCGAGTAGGAACACAGTTTTTGCCTGCTTCTACTAAAGAGTTGATTGAAGAGGCCATAGAGCCAGTTATTAAGTTGTTGATTGAAGAGGCCATAGTGCCTGTTAATAAGTTGTTGATTGAGGAGGTTATAGAGCCTCTTAATAAGTTGCTGCTTGCAGAGGCCATAGAGCCTGTTAATAACTTGTTGACTAAAGAGGCCATAGAGCCTGTTAATAAGTTTTGGGAGCCAAAGAGTATTGGCGTAAATAAGCAAGAAGTGCATTACGAAGATAAAACTACACTTGGAAGTTTTACAGATTCTGTTCCCTGGAAGCCTATCCACACTACTCTCCCACACAGTTTTCAAAGAGCCTTTGGAGAAATGAAGCCTCTAGTAGAACAGATGGAGGAGATATTGGAGATGTTGCATGGAGATAAATTGTTGGATGCTTGCAGCAGTGAAGAAAAACAGTCTGATATATACAATACTACGGATATAGAGTGGGCAAATGACAGAATATCACTGCAAGCATGGAATTCCAACATTGCAAGACTTCATAGAGTACTGGATCAGTGCTTTTCTGAAGAATCTAGATCTTCTAATGTATTAGTCTTTAGTTTAATCTAGAACAGTAATACAGACAAGTTGTCTTTGAAAGGTCTGAAGACTAGAGAAGATGTGTTGACCAAACAGAAATTTCTGTCACTGGTGGGTATACTTTTTGAGTCATTAGGTCTAATTTCACCCTTGTAAAGAAGAGGAAAAATTCTTATTCAGAGAGCCTGGTCTGAAAAGCTCTCATGGGAAGATCTGTTATCAGAAGAATACAAAGAGGAATCATCAAATTATGAAAGATCTAAAAGTCAAGTTGCCCAAAAAGCTGAAGAATTGCGGGCACGCTTAATAATTGATGATAAATTGTAGCACTGATGGGGAGATCCCCCCTTTTTCTTTTTTGGAGGGGCCCAGGATGTGGATTCGGTTTTACGTCTTGAATATATTTCAAGACAGTTTATTTCTATGTACATTATGTAAGTGTTGTTTTGCATAATAGTTTCGTTTATTGTAACGTAAGTGCATGTATGTATACTTTTAGACTTAATATGCATACCTATTCATTTCTATCAAGTATACACATATATTCGTATGTATAATGTGTAGTTTATTATGGAGGCTGGCTGTAGAAGACTTAGAGAAAGGAATATGAGTCGCTAATGGATTTTTAGTCATTAACCTTGTTGAGGTATGACTACTATGAGTCATGATGATGGATAAAGAGCAATCTTGGGGATATAATTGAAAGTCACAGTCACCGGTTATTATTTGTTTACTATATGAATGAAGCGTCATACAACGTTAAGACATGGACAAAAAGAAAATGCCAGCTTGGAAAATATGTACTGGGCATATATATGAAAAATATACCAATTATATTATTGTGAAAAATATTAATCTAATTAGTAAACTTAAGAAAAATATATTTGTTGATTAAGTTTACCCTCAACACCCCCACTTAAACTTAAGGTGGCAAATATTCAGCATACAATGTATATATAAGTATACAGGAATCAATGACATATTATAATATATAAGTAGAGCAGCAAATATCAAGTAAATTATTATAATGTAAGTATTAGACATGGCATGGAGCAGGTAAAATGGTAGAAATTTATAAAAGAACATAGCTAGGTAAAGAAGCAAATTCCTAGAAAACATCATATTCTTAGTAATCAATAATAAAGCATTCAACAGATTATAATTTGCAAAATATTATATGCATATGAATAATAATTGGAATGAATGCAAAATGAAAAAACAAAACAAAACATACAACATAGAGAAAAATAGAAATGGTATTTGCAAATTATATATAGAAAAAGATTATATATATACAATGGTACACACATTATGTGGTGTATACGCTGCCCCTCAAGGAAGTAAATTTATTTAATTTATCCTTTGTTGCTGGCTTTGTGAAAATATCTGCGATATTATCGCTTGAAGGTACATAAACTAATTTAACTGCACCGTTCTGAATTTCAGATCTTATGTAATGGTATCTAATGTCTATATGCTTTGTACGCTGATGGTGTACAGGATTTTTAGCCAGACATATTGCACCTTGATTGTCCACATGAAGTGTTACAGTGGTTTTATTACCAGCATTCATATCCACCAAAAGCTGACTTAAAAACTTAGCTTCCTGGATGGCAGACATTAGAGCAACGTATTCTGCCTCGCAGGTTGATAAGGCTACAATCTGCTGTTTTCGACTTTTCCAAGAAATCAAAGGACCATAATCACATAACATAAAGCCATATCCAGAGATACTGCATCTATCAAATGACGCACCCCAGTCGGAATCATAAAACCCTTGGAGCTTAAGCATTTCACAAGTTTGCTTTTTGAAAGTCAAACCAACATTTATAGTACCTTTGAGATACCTTAGAACATGCCTAGCCATATTTAAGTGAGCTTTTGTTGGATTATTCATATTTTGAGACAATATAGTTATAATGTAACAAAGATCAGGATGCGTACAGGTCATAAGATATATAAGACTGCCAACCATCTCTCTATACAGTCTTGAATCGGGTAATTTATCAGAATGGTTATCTATGATTTTACTTACACTCAAATCACAAGGAGTGGCTTTTGGTTTGCAATCTGTCATATTGAACCTATTCAACAGTTTCTCAATGTACCTTGACTGTACCATCACAAAATTCTCAGAATCATGTTTGAATTCAATACCTAAAAACCATGAAATATTACCAAAGTCTTTCATCTTAAAATTATGGCAAAGAGAACTTTTGGTAGCATTGAGCAAAGTTTCATTACTAGCAGCAATGATTATGTCATCAACCCAGATAATTATGATAATCTTTAAATTACCTACTTTCTTGAAATAAACACAAGAATCAGCAAGGGACATCAAAATCTTGTTCTACAAAGAAATTGTGCAACAATTCATTCCAGTTACGTCCACTCTGTTTAAGACCGTAAATGGATTTCTTCAATTTTAAGAACAGTTTATTACCCTTTTCATCAAACTTTACAAAACCTTCGGGTTGGTCAATGTAAATTTCACAGTTAATAGGAGCATTAAGATAAGCACTACTTACATCCATTTGATTAACAATTAAATTGTCTTGCATTGCCAGTTGTAATAACATACATATTGAAGTGATTCTGGCAGTAGGTGAAAAGGTTTCGTGATAATCTAAATCACACACTTGGGAATAACCTTTCGCTACGTAGCGAGCCTTATATTTTTCAACATTATTAGGACATGATTTCACAGTATACACCCATCTACCCCCCACTGCACATCTGCCTTCAGGCAGTTGGGTTAACTCGTAAGTGTTATTTTCATTTAAAGAATTAATTTCTTCTTGCATAGCATTAACCCATTTAGAAGAATCTGGGGAGGATATTGCATCATGATATGTTCTGGGTATATCTACCATACTGTAACAAAAATCAACAGAATATTTAGCAGCACTTGAATCATTTACTGTGAAAGAATCATCAAAGTCAGTG
Source organism: Halocaridina rubra (assembly GCA_037179515.1). Lineage (NCBI taxonomy): Eukaryota > Metazoa > Arthropoda > Malacostraca > Decapoda > Atyidae > Halocaridina > Halocaridina rubra. Next base: position 17,029 of record JAXCGZ010021546.1, read on the forward strand.
ACGTATTCTCCCAAATACGTAGGAACAGTACGTTCCCTAGTAGGATATTGTCGTCTTGCCTTCACATCCTCGTCGATTTTGTCATTACCACTTCTGCCGCCACTCACAGGATTGATTTCATCTTGACCTTTTCCACTGCCCACGGGATCGTCGTCATCTTCCATCGAGGTTGGATCATCGGAGTTCGATGTCGGTGGCATTGGTAAGGTTTCCAAGGAAATGGGTTCTTTGTCGGTTACGTGGCGATTTTCAACCACTGGATTTTCTACTTCATGTTGAAATTTATCGGTGAATTTGACACAACGCACCCTTCTGACATTATTTTTATTTGGGAAATACACCAAATAGGCTGGACTTTGTCCATCATATCCCAAAAATATTCCTCTTTCACTACGAGGGTCCAATTTCTTTTTCTCTTGCACATAGGAATAACATACAGTTCCGAAAATATGCATATCTTTCAGATTAGGTTTTCTGTCAGTGAATAACTCATAGGGTGTCTTTCCAGTTCTTGGGTTATAGCAACGGTTCCGGATATAAGCCGAAGCTCTAACAGCATAAGTCCATAGACTTTTGGGCAAATTTGCATTTAAGAGTATGCACTTAGCCATGTCGTAAAGAGACCGCCAAGATCTCTCGACTGTCCCATTTTGATGTGGGGAATACGGAGCTGTGAACTCGTGTTTGATAGAGTTTTTCAAAAGTAAGGATTTAAAACTCTTTGCTGTGAACTCCGTCCCATTGTCCGTCCGTATGCATTTTACTTTCCCATATGGGGAACTATCAGCCAAGAACCTCTCAGTTGCAGCTACCGTGTCAGATTTACTTTTAAGAAAGTATACCATTATTATACCAGTGTAGTCGTCGACGAATGAAATGGAATATTTAAAACCTTCTCTTGCAGCTGGTTCAATAGGCCCTGCTAAGTCGCAATATACTGACTTGAGCCTACTAGTAGCACGCTTGTCGGCTTCCCTGTTTCTATACTGGGACATTTTTCCGATAGCACACACTTCACAATCAGATTTTTCTTTAGGAGAAATTTTCATACCATCTACAACATTTTCTAGCTTCAATAAATCTCTAAAGTTGCAATGGCCCATTATTTTGTGCCACTCAAATAGGGAGTGAGAAACATTTTCACTTTCTTTTACATTATTGAGAAAATACAATTTTCCCTCTTTTCTTAGAGGAAATACAGTGCCATCTGGAGCCCTTAGCTCAGCACATTTGGGATAAAAGTTGACAGAAGCACCTTTTTCATTGGCCGCATACACAGAAAACATATTTTGTTTATAGGAAGGAACATATAAGGCATTTTCTAGCAAAACTTTACATGGATTACCATTGACATCATGCACCAACACATTTGCGGATCCACGACCACGCACAACGCCATTTGTTCGACTTCCGTCAGCCAACTCAATACAATGATTAGAAGGATTAAAATCACTGTCAAATTTCACAAACTTTGAACCATCTTTTATTATATGAGATGTAGCACCACAGTCAACCATTAAATTATTATCAATATTATGCCTAACAGCATTATTACAATTATCATATTCAAAAATATCTTCACTCACACTGGCTTTAAAAAGGAACGAATGAGGCCGTTCGGTATCTGTAACATTATCTTCAGCACTCATGGATTTTGTTGAATTAGGGGGATTTTTCCTACATTCACTAGAGTTATGAGTTCGAGATCTGCATTTATGGCACCACTTCTTACTAAATCTATATTTTCCTTTATTCTTCTCACTTTTATTCTTACAATCAGGAGATTTATGTCCTAAACTTCCACAAGTATAACAAGTAGGGGTAAAATTTCCTGCACTAGCCCTACCTTGGTTACCTTTATGGGTTACTTTCATAACATTATCGTCACTATCAAAAGTGTCATGTGCCTTTTCAGTCTCTTCAAAGTTTCTTAAAGCAATTTTAAACTCAGAAAAACTCATTGGAGTATATCTCTGTGTAATTACAGTAGAAAAAGTCTTAAAATTTGAAGGAAGGCCTTTAAGCACCATTGCAGTAAGGAGGCTATCACTAACAGTCTCACCTGCCTGTTTTAATGAATTAGCAGCAGTCTCAGCGCGAATGACATAATCGGTGACGCTTTCATCGGCTACTTTCTTCAATAACGTAAGCTCAGTATATAGGCAAATAACTCTCGGCTTACCTGTGCCCATGTAATGACCGCGGAGTATTTCCAGTGCCTTACGACCGTTGTCTTTCGCCTCTCTTATCACTAAATTAAGGCTTCGGTCATCTAAAAGTTGAACAAGCTCAGCAAATGCATTATCATTCTCCCCTGCATCAGGGGTTCCGGTGCCGGTCAGGACATCCAATAACTTCAGACGTCTCATGTAACCGAGAAATTTAACTTCCCAAAGCTCATATTTCGACTCATCACCATCAAATAATAATCTAGCACTAAGGCTGGGCCCATAACCTGTTGAGGTATGACTACTATGAGTCATGATGATGGATAAAGAGCAATCTTGGGGATATAATTGAAAGTCACAGTCACCTGTTATTATTTGTTTACTATATGAATGAAGCGTCATACAACGTTAAGACATGGACAAAAAGAAAATGCCAGCTTGGAAAATATGTACTGGGCATATATATGAAAAATATACCAATTATATTATTGTGAAAAATATTAATCTAATTAGTAAACTTAAGAAAAATATATTTGTCGAATAAGTTTACCCTCAACAAACCTTTCACCTTCTTGATAACGCTTATTACATTGCCAGTTTGAACAAAGAACCATTTGACCAAGTCATACAAACGAGGGGAGTTTTGTGAGACTTTCTTACAAAAAGTTAGTTGATCTCATGAGATGCTACGAGACACTCATGTCTGTGACGTGATTTTAATTTGTGAAAGCAGTTGCAATTAATATTTATGAAATACATTTGCTACCATGATTATTGGCAGTGCATATACGTTTGATAATGAGTAATTAGTTGACATCTTGAGATGCTACGAGACACTCATATTTGTGACGAGATTTTAATGCATGAAAGTAGTCGTAAATAATATTTATGAAATACATTTGCCACCGTGATTATTGACGGTGCATATACGTTTAATAATGAGTAATTAGTTGATCTCGTGAGATGCTACGAGACACTCATGTTTACCATGATTATTAACGGTGCTTATAATTTTGATAATGAGTAATTAGTTGCTCTCATGAGGCGTTACGAGACACTCAAGTAAAAAACGTGGTAGATATATGTGGATCAAAAGATATTCGAGTTTGATTCGGAGTCCCGTGATTGCTGACGACATTTGGGTTTTCTGGATAGATGAATACAGATTTAACTTATTTTTAACAATATTTATAACTATATGTGAGGGATAGAATGAGCCCATTTAACAGAACACCTGTAGGTAGAATGCATGTTGGAAAATTTATTATTCTGTATGAGGAAGTTTTAATTTAAGGTGAGGAGAGTTTATTTAATAATTCACATATCAAACAGTTCATAAACCCCCTTATAAAATACTTGCATGTATGTCTATGCATGTAATATTAAATATATTTAATTGGTAGAGGATTTATTTTGATATCGTTTGTAGGCCTCTACCGAAGACGTGTCAGGATATCCGAATTTAGGGGGTTTTAAGATCGAAGGGTAATAACACATAGGAAATCATCCACATCGCTTACTACTGATATTTTGACTACCACCACTACTACTAGGACTACTACTACTACTACTACTACTACTCATAATAATAATAATAATAATAATAATAATAATAATAATAATAATAATAAATTAATAAATAAATTTTCCATTAGTCTATTTTTGGATTGTAGCAATCTTAATCCTGATCAACAAATATTGTTATTACCGTTAGACACATTTTACATGAATTGACTCCTATCTATTTTTGGATTTTATATATTCAATTTAAAAATTTTCGTATTTTCATAGTTATTAATTGGTTGAAGTATACTTGAATGTCAAAAACAAAAGCCTCTGGCTAGTACAGTTGTAAAGCGTTGGCTTCGCTTTCACGAGGACTGCAGATCGGTTCCCGTCCAAGGCCGAGAGATTAAGCTGTTTACTGGGAGGTTACTGATGTGGCTGGGCACCACAGTGTGGGGTTGGGGCTTGCCCCGATTGACGTTCTAAATAAAATTTCATTTCGGAGTTCAGTCTTTGTTTGAGTTTGGTATAACGTAGTACCGTTTCTATTACGGTTGCGTATCGTTGACAGTAACATCAGCTGGTCTTTAGTTTGATGTAACGTATTCAACGTCACGAATGCCTAAAGGACTGTAGTGTTGAACTATATAAATACACTGATAAAACAGATGGCAGCATCTTCTCCAGAAAGTGATCTTGGAAGTATAGAATGTTTCCAGAACTACACAGCCCCCGAAGTCTTTGTGCAAGGCTTAGCAGGGCAAATCAACCAACAGGACGTAGAAGCCATCATTAGAGCCCAGAAGCAGATGTAAGTACTGTATTGGACTCGAGAGGAAATGAAAAGGAAGTGTGATTTTTATTTATGAAGAGCTGCGAGACAGGACCCAACAAATATTTTTCAGGCGTTCAATTATTTATTGCAATGTTATTCCGGGTTATGACATGAATTGGATGTTTGTTTAAATCTAACCCAACCTAACCTGGAAATTTTTCCTGGTGGTTTTGGTTTAAAAAAAAAAAGTCACTGCCACTTTCGAAAAGTGTCAGTGTGAAAGTTTATCCCGTATTCACGCCTCCAATAGAGAATTAAACTGCGGCCTAGTACCCCTAGATAGTAAGAAATCCGCATTGTTAAGCAGGAAAAAACCTTATACATTAAGTAACCGTAACACCAGCCGCAAGCCGATTTACTACAGAAATATATAATGGTCTTATTTAAAGCAAATAATAGTCATGAACTCTTTGAGCTTCAAATTAAATACATTTTATTTCCCCCCCCCCAACTTTCCGTCTACGACTTACTTGTTTACACTTAATGCTTGAGGCTAAATACACTCTACAGTACTTCCTCCAACCCCCCACTGTGTATTTACTTTTTTCCCCAGACCCTCAACCAATATCAAGTCCCATATGTAATATGTTTTAAAGTAAAAAAAAAAATGTTTTGCTGGTTGCAATACAGAATGCAGTTGGAAATGAATGGATTTTTTATTTTTTATTTATCTAAGTATTTGTTTGTTGGATGTTCACCCTTGAGGGTGAGCGACCTTCCACTTGTGGCCCGCAGTATATCTAAGTATGTGTCAGATCAGAAGGTATTAAAAGTACTTTTGCTGGTAAGTTTTTAGTTTGACACAGTTGTGATACTTGCAACAGACCTCCAACATTACCTTGGACCTTATTTAAAATTTAGTAATGCTTTAGTCATAGTAAAATCTCTCAGAGAAAACTTTTATTTTTGCTTCTTGTTACTGAAGATGTTTTATCCTGTTAAAGTTTTTTTATTTTTTATTTTTTGTTTTTACCAGAACGGGCAAAAAAATAATAAAATTAAACAGCCCTCTTCAGGTCTGGGCACGAAGAATACATAAAATAAAGAGAAACAGAAATGCAGAGTGTAATGACTTGTCAGATGTGAAGGGATAATATGAGATGAGTAACGAATATCCAAGAATATTTAGTGTTGATGTAGGCATAGAAAAAGAACCGTAACTGAAGGAAGACTTTTAAACTTAATTTTCTTTAAAGAGGTTTTCATATGCATTGGGGTTATACCAATACTTCTCTTCCATATATATATATATATATATATATATATATATATATATATATATATATATATATATATATATATATATATATATATATATATATATATATATAACCAAATAAGCACATTACATATGTGAAAACATGAATAATTTTTTACCCCGACCGGGACTTGAACCTAGGACTTATCATTACTAACCCAAGGTGCTACCAGCTACACTACAGAAGGTTAAAAGGAAACAGACCTTATAGCTTATATCTGCTATAGTAGGAATGAACGCATTCTAACTGAATGCCACTATGTTCATATTATAGTTTCCCCAACCTCACTCGTGGTTCAAGTCTCGGTCGGGGTAAAAAATTATTCACCTATATATATATATATATATATATATATATATATATATATATATATATATATATATATATATATATATATATATATATATATATATATATATATATTTGGGCAGTAAATTTGCTTGTATACATTTTTGTTGAATATGACCGCTATTTTTGCATTTGCAGTTTTCTTGTATAACTTTTCCAAAGTTCTTACAATAACTTTTTCATTATTGTTGAGACTATGTAATATGTCGGAAAATGTAATAGAATTCATAACGTTTTGTACAGCTTTGTACATTATCAAATGATTTTTTTTTTTATGAGTGTTGACAGAAACTGCTCTCATCAATAAAGGCCCGGGCACGAGAAAATTCCAAGACGAAGGAAAAGAATAAGGTTAAGGACAAGGCAGAGATGAGGTAATGTCACACAAAGGAAAACGACACACAAAAAAAAAATAGTCAAAGTACAGAGGACCCAGATATATGGAGGACTAGGCTCTGAGATGACGATAGATCTGCTTTTTGAAGGATGAAAGGTCATAAGAATTAGGAAAGACAGAAGGAGGAAGAGAGTTCCAGAGTCTGGAGGTAAATGGGAAGCAGCAGTCGCTGCACCATCCAATCCGCGAGCTACAAATCTCCATACAGTACCTGTGAGATGAGGCCGCTTGGTGAGTGTTACGCGGCCTCGGCAGTGGAGGAGGGATGCAACTTGCCAACTCATCAGAGCAGCAATGGAAGTAGTAGCGATAGAAAAGCGAAAGGGAAGATACCTTACGGCGAAGAGAGAGAGAATCCAGGTTAGAAGTAAGAGAAGGATCATTAATGAGTCTGACTGCCTTAGATTCAACCTATCAAGAAGATAAGTAAAGGAAGAAGCACCCCAGATGTGTGAGCAGTATTCTAAGCAGGGACAGATAAGACCTTTGTAAATTTTAAGTAACTGCATAGAGGAAAAGTAATGACGAAAATGAAACAAAACCCCCAATTTTTTGGATGAAGATTTAGAAATTTGGATTATGTAATTCCTCCAAGACAAGTTAGAGGCTATATGGATTCCTAATATATTGATAGAGTTAAGAGGGTAAATTTCATTAGTTTCGAAGACAATACGGTTATCAGGAGTAGAAGAAGATAAAGAGATAGCCAGAAACTGTGTCTTGGAGGCATTGTATTTAACTAAATTTTGAGTGCCCCACTCAGATACTCTCTGCAAATTGGAGTTAAGAGTAGATTATAAAACTGTTTGTAGATTATAAAGCTGTTTTATAAAGGCATTATGAATAGTGACTACAAGAAAGAAGAAAAAGCAATGATTGATATTATTAGACGAGTAGTAAAAAGTGCAAGTCCGGACAAGAAAGTGGAGTTCCACGTATATTATAAAACAAAAAAGACGAGTGAGCTTATATTAAGAAATTAACCCACAACTAACGAAAGTCTCTTCCAACAAAGTCATCTAGTCTACCAATATACATGCCCCCATGAAGACTGCAGTCTTCAATTGTCTTATATTGGTATGACAACAACTAAATTGACAAAGAGACTAACATTTCACTAACAAGAAGGCGCCCCCAAAAATCATATGATGAAAAAACACCAGCCCTCCAACACACGTAAAATGTTGGAGGAAAATACGAAGATACTACAAACAGAAAAACATTTTCGACGTCTGTAAATTCTAGAAGTTCTCTACATACATAAGTTAGATCCTACTATGAATGTGCAAATGCCAAATTGTATTACTCTGCCAACTCTGAAAGTAAAGAGCAGAGGCCAGAGATAAGGATGCTTGGGGTTCATCCTCCAGCAACTCTGGAAACTTCGCAGAGAGAACTGAATCTTTCTGGGGAATATAAACTAAAGGTGGAAATTAGATATCATATATAACCTCCATCTACTACCAAATAGATAATCATTTGATAATGTACGAAGCTGTATGAAACGTTATGAATTTTATTATATTTTCTGACTCATTACATAGTTTCAACAATAAAGAAAAAGTCATTGTAAGAACTTTTTGAAAGTTATACAAGAAAACTGCAAATGCAAAAACAGCGGTCATATTCAACTATATATATATATATATATATATATATATATATATATATATATATATATATATATATATATATATATATATATATATATATATATATATATATATATATATATATATATATATATATATATATATATATATTTTATTATTTTTTTTTAATATATATATATATATATATATATATATATATATATATATATATATATATATATATATATATATATATATATATATATTATATATATATATATATATATATATATATATATATATATATATATATATATATATATATATATATATATATATATATATATATATATATATATATATATATATATATATATATATATATATATATATATATATATATATATATATATATATATATATATATATATATATATACAGTGTTCTTTCGATTATCGCAGATTCCCTCCCATTCACACCAGAATGTCCTCATCGGAAAATGTTGACCTTTATGACCTTCCCTGTGTAAATACTGATAATTTTCCTGAAGTGTTTATATCATCTCTGGACAGAATATTCGTATATTCACGTGAGGACATGAGAAGGGAATTGGAAAAAATTAAAAAAGTCACTCTGTACAAAACAAGTCAACTTTTGCTTTCAAAGGTAGTGGAACTCTTTCCCCAATACAGTGGTAAACACATCATAAAAAAGCGAGTAAAAAATGATATAATTACAAATATAATTACTTTTAGCGCAAGTGTCCTGAATATCTCAATGAATGGTGAACTTGACAAACTTTTTCAACCTCAAACTTCGGTTGTAAATTCCATAGAGTCTGAAAAAACACACGACCTAGGAGACCTACATCAAATGATAGAAAGTCTTGCAGATAAGGTGAAAATTTTGGAAGCAGATGCTGAAAAGGTGAAAGCCTTACAACACAAGGTGGGTTTGCTAGAATCTGACATTGTCCTACTTAAAAGAGATAATTCTAGGTTGAAACTGCTATTAGAAACATCTCCACCTCTCAGTTCAGTGCTGTCACCTAACAACGATGATGTCCCTTCTATCAACAACCCTCAGGTTTTGCAAACTGTGTTTTCTGTCTCTACTCACAATTCCTTCAGTACATTGAGAGACGAATGTGACAGTGGTAGTGAAGAAGAGGTAGATCCAGATAAAAGTGATAGTCAACAAGACAGCCTGAATACACCATCTAGCATAAATAATCAAATCAGTAACAGGTTACAAAATAGTGATGAAACAACAGCGTCCTTCCCCACTACTCCTAACAATACAACAACAGGCACTAACCAGAACAAGATTCTTCCCAGCACAAACAACCAACCTGGTAAAGAGTTGCAAAACAGCGAAGAAGATATCGAGCCAATCTCCACTACTCCTAACAACACAGCAACTATCACTAACCAGGACAACCAAATTACACCTTCCAGCACAAATAACCAACCCAGCAATAGGCTGCAAAACAATGAAGAAAACAGAAAAGACAAAATAGCAGCAGTCTCTATTCTAAACATTCCATCGAAGTCCTCTCCCCCACAGCCACAGTTGCCCAATAATGCAAGTGCAAGGGTTACATCTCAAATATATATTCGCATTCCTTGCAGCCCCTTTGAGAGAGAGATACATAATACATTGACAAATCAAGGCATTCCTTAAGAAGAAGTCTTGATTAAGGAGCTTTCTCGCAAACCAAATTGGGTTTCCTTCGCAATAACGATATCGAAAGGATTTGAATATGTGCCTTACAAACTGAATCAATGACCTACAGGCACAATTGTCCAGCCATTTCGTGGGGGCAAACAATGGACACAACCTGGGTATTCTACAAAATATCCCAAACTACAGTCATACCAAAATAAACAGCAAAGAGCTAATGAAACAATCCCCTATATGCGAGACTACAGAAAGAGACACGATACAAACCTCTCTTATCGCCGTCCACGCACAAGAGACTTCTCCTGGAGTGATGGCTCTTACAACCCTAGACACTCACCTAGGCATACAAACTATGGTAAGGCCCGATCATACCATGGCACGTACTCAAACCAGCGTTACACATCCAACGGCAGGTGCAGACACCAGGATCCATGGGCTAACCCCAGAACACACTACAATGATGAATTCCCAGCAGAATCACACAGTCGAAACTACAACTATGACTATGGATACCACCCCAATGAAACATGGTAAGAATGTAACATTAGTACATGTGAACGCTCAGTCCCTGCTCGCTCATTTTGAGGAAATCATAATGCTAACAAAAGACTACAACATGACATCCTCTGTGTAAGTGAAACTTGGCTTACTCCTACAACTGAAAATAAATATGTGAATATCCCAGAGTTTAAAATATTTCGCAATGACCATGGCCAAGGGGGTGGGGTTTGTATTTATGTTAGAAATTATCTTAGTGCATCAGAAATAACCACAGGTTTAGAAAAAACTGAGGAACTCGAAGATTTATGGATCACTGTGCAGTATCAGAAACTTCCATCTTTCATTGTAGGGTGTGTTTACCGTCACCCTAAAGCACCTACCAGTTCATTCAATCATCTGCTAGAAACATTCAGAAATATCTGTGTGCATCATAAACCCATATACATACTTGGTGATTTTAATGATGACTTGCTCTCAGCAGATAACAAAATGAAAATGGTGATCAACACTGTGAAGTTAACACAAATAGTGACAAAACCGACCCGCATAACCCCTAATTCTAGGACTCTTTTAGATCTGATAATAACAAATAAAGTGGAAAGTATACCCTATTGGGACGTAGTTCCCTGCCCAATTGCAGACCACGAGCTGAACATTGCTATGCTAAACATAAACAAGCCCAAAAAGAAGCCTCTCCTCAAGACATTCCGGTGTCTAAAATATTACTCCCCTGATATCTTTTGTGAAACATTAATCAACAACACAAATGCACTTAATAGAATTAAATACACAGATAACGTCGATTTGCAGGTTGAGATTCTAACAAAAGTCTTCCTTGAATGCTTAGATAGTTGTGCACCCATTGTAATAAGAAATATAACCCGCCCCTCAGCCCCCTGGCTAACTAATGAAATCAAAGAGGCGATGCAAATCAGAAATAAAATACAAAAAGAGCTAAAAATGAATAGCTATGATAAGTATCTCCAAGAACGTTATAAAACAGAAAAGAAACGTGTCATATCTCTCATCAGTGTAAGTAAAAAAGACTTTTCTTCTTCCTCTATTTGCGTTCCCATTTTCATATGGGGTCGCATCTCTTCACTAGTCGTCTCCACTAGTTCCGGTCCATCACTTGCTCCTCCCCCAGCTGTCTCTCTCTGAGATCCTCCTTCAGTCTGTCCTTCCACCGTAGTTTAGGTCTTCCTCGTCTACGTCTGCCTTCCACGTCCATCTCCATCACTCTCACACCCACGTAGTCTTCTTCTCTCCTCTTCACATGACCGAACCACTGTAATCTCCTCTCCTCTTTTACAAAAAACAAATTTATGACTCTAGACATGATACAGCAGCAACATGGAAAGTGATAAGAAGCATGATACCAAATGAAAAGAGTACCTCAGAAAGTTATGAAAATATTACGGAGTTGAAAGACAAAGCAGAAAACTTTAATAACTATTTTGCTAACGTTGGCAAAAATACATATGAAAAAACTCAAGAAAACATCAACTCAGTGATTATGAGTAATTGCTTAAATGACAATTCTTCCAATGTAAACACAAGAGAGTACTTCAAGATAAATCCTATAGATTGTGCTACCCTAATTCTTACCATAAAGAGCCTAAGAAACTCTGGCTCTTATGGTTCAGATGGTATACCATTTCAGTTCATCAAAGATGCTCAACCCATGATTGCATCCTATATTCTAACTATTATGAACACTTCCATTGTTACTAAAAAGTTTCCTGACTCTTGGAAAATATCACATGTAATACCTCTGCATAAAAAGGGGGACAGAGAAGATGTGACAAACTATCGTCCCATTTCCCTGCTACCCATTTTCTCTAAAATATTAGAAAAAATTGTTGCATGCCAACTTATGTCATATTTAGAATCAAATAGACTATTAAGTATTAACCAACATGGTTTCAGACCGAACCTTTCGACGGAAACTGCACTGCTTAAAGTTACGAATAGTATATATAATAATATAGATATGAAAAAAAATCTATGCTTGTATTATTGGACTTATCAAAAGCCTTCGACAGTGTAAACCATGAAATTCTTTTAAGTAAATGTATTAACTTAAATATTGATCCAAGCTGGTTTAGCGAGTATCTGTCTAATCGTAAACAGTCCATACGTCTTAACAACATTATCTCTGTGCCAAAAAATGTATCATTTGGTGTTCCACAGGGATCAGTACTTGGTCCTATCCTCTTCTCCATTTACGTAAATGATCTATCTTCTTTCATTTCTGACTGTCTAGTCGTACAATATGCAGATGACACTCAACTGCTCCTTAGTGGTGATATTAATAATCTCCCAGAGCTAACTTTAAGAGCAGAAAACACTCTGTCAAAAATTAAAACCTATTTCCAAGAAATTGGGCTGTTAATTAACGAAAGTAAAACACAGTGCATATTTATTGGTTCAAGGTTCCACATAGCACAAATTCCAGAAAACACAACAATTAATTTTTGCGACAATATTATCACACCTAGCAAAACAGTCAAAAACCTAGGAATTCACTTTGATAACCACATGTTGTTTGATTCCCACATAGATAAAGTATGCAAAAAGGTTACAGGAACATTAATGTACTTATCACGTATAAAAGACAATATTGAGACTACCACTCGAATAACTGTTGTTGAATCTCTAGCCCTAAGTCACATTAATTACTGCACAACTGTTTGGGGAGCTACCACTAAGACTCAGATAAACAGAATACAGAAGCTTATTAATTTTGCAGCTCGATTTGCCCTGGGAGGAATAAGAAAATATGACCACATCACACCAGCTCTCAATAAACTTGGGTGGCTGCGGGCAGAAAATAAGGTCGCTTATGCTATTTATGTTTTTGTATTCAAAATTTTGGACCATCATTATCCTAGTTGGCTATTTGATTTAAAAACAGTCAGGGATATAAGGGGAACCAACACAAGACAGAGCAGTGAGCTCTTTATTCACAGAACAAACACAGAAGCAGGTTCAAAGATGATCACTATCAAAGGGCCAACACTCTGGAATAATATTCCAGAGCATCTTAAAAATACATCCTCCTTCACAGCTTTCAAAGGCAAACTATATAGTTTTCTTTTGGACAAATAGTTGCTGCTCATTAAGAACTAATTATTCTCACTGTAAGGAAACAAATATGGAAATGATGCCGATAATAACGATCCTGTATCTAGTGGCATACTTACTACTTTATTATTAACATTATTGTTAACATTTTTATTACAGCATTATTATTTTCTATGAAAGCTACATTTAATTTAACTATATGTCTAACCCTCTTATTTATTAGTTTAATTACATGTCTACTTATAAGTTACTATTAATGTTGAATAACCATTGTACAAAATGAAAATAAATGTTTGTTTGTTTGATAAAGGCTGCTTTAGTTTATAATTTTTTGGCCCATCCTGGTGTCACAATAATAAAAAAAAAAGAAAAAAAATTGGGGGGGGGCTAAAAAAATCGCAATACAGTGAATTCGTGAGAGGTGAATCGCGATAGAGCGAGGGATTACTATATATATATATATATATATATATATATATATATATATATATATATATATATATATATATATATATATATATATATATATATATATATATACATACAGTAATCTCTCGCTCTGTCGAGGTTCACCTATCGCGGATTCACAGTATCGCGGATTTTTTTTTTTTGGGGGAAAAAAAAAAATTACGATTATTGTGACACCAGGATGGGCCAAAAAATGATAAAATAAAACAGCCTTTATCAGGCTGTAAAGAGAAATAGAGATGGAGAGTGTAATGACCTGTCAGATGTGAAAGGATTATAAAAGATGTGTAATGAATATCCAGCTCTCTGCTGGGTTTTAATATACCTCTGCATTACTTTCATGATGTCTATTCCAATAATTCTCCTTAGATCTTATTATTCTTATTATAATTAATATTATTATTATTATTATTATTATTATTATTATTATTATTATTATTATTGGCAACAATAATTTTCCTTTGATGATGATTGTGGAAATTATTATCATCATTATTATTATCATTATTATTATTATTATTATTATTATTATTATTATTATTATTATTATTATTATTAAGGGCTCAAAATTGTTTGTACATCTGTTGGTTTATTTACTTCAATAACTGTGTACAGTGCCCCTACCTAGTTGGCTGGGACAAAGAGAGTGTGGGGGTTGGGTAGAATAGAATGTTGGAGAGAGAGAGAGAGAGAGAGACATATTTAATTAATGCTTGTTCATTCAACCAAAGCTACATTATTTATTGTAAAAATAATGGTTTAATTACAAATTCGTAATAATAATACTAATAATAATAATAATAATAATAATCTCCACAATCATCATCAATGGAAAATTAATGTTAATAATAATAATAATAATAATAATAATAATAATAATAATAATAATAATAATAATAAGATCTAAGGAGAATTTTTGGAATAGACAACATGAAAGTAATGCAGAGGTATATTAAAACCCAGCAGAGAGCTGGATATTCATTACATATCTTTTATAATCACTTCACATCTGACAGGTCATTACAAGGGTGATAATTAATAAAGGTTTAAAAGTTCATGATCAAACCAGAACTCGTAATGGGTAATGGATTTAAGCTTGATAAATTTAGGTTCAGAAGGGAAATTGGTGAAAATTGGCTTGGTTATACCATAGATTCCTAGTAGGATAATAAAGGCCAATTATATATATATATATATATATATATATATATATATATATATATATATATATATATATATATATATATATATATATATATATATATATATATATATATATATATATATATATATATATATATATATATATATATATATATATATATATATATATATATATATATATATATATATATATATATATATATATATATATATATATATATATATATATATATATATATATATATATATATATATATATATATATATATATATATATATATATATATATATACACAGTGATCCCCCTCTGGATCGCGTTTCTTGGTTCGCGTTTTCGCTGTACCACGTTTTTTTTTTTTTGTCAAATTATTATTTTATTTTTTGGGTATATGCTAAAATATTAAAAAAATAAAAATTCTCAGTATTTTCATTTTTTTATTGAAAAAAACATATTTCATTATCTAATTGATAAAAACGTATTTCTTAGCCTAAGAATAATAAAACAGTAAAAAATAGTAAAAACATAAATACTAACAGTATTGCACCATGTAAAATACGATACTGCTATCGGCGTTTCAGACAAAGGCTCGTTCAGTCTAACTCACGTGTGCGCTGTTCACGTTGTGCTTATTAAACGTTTTGCTTGTGTCCGATAGCGTACAATGTATTGGGGTCGCAGCTACGTGAGCTAGCATATATATTTATATTTCCAGTAGTTTCATGATTTTATTGATAAAAAAAACGTATTTCTTAGCCTAAGAATAATAAAACAGTAAAACATGGTATTGCAACATGTAAAATACGATACCGCTATCAGCGTTTCGGACAAAGGCTTCCACCATCTTCCAATGTCTCGCCTCACTCGTGTGCGCTGTTATTAATACGTTTTGCTTGTGATTTTTTTACTCGCATATTTTAACCTTTGCAATGCCTCCCAAGCATCCTTCATCTTCTAAGGCTTCTTGTAGTGACCCTAAGCGGCAAAGGAAAATATTAACCATAACAGATAAGGTAAGTTTACCTATCACGTACATATAAATTTACGTTGCATGCTGTTATTTATAAAGTAAAGGGTGGTTTTTTAACAGTGCAGGGAGGGTTTATAGAGTAAACATAAAAATAATTGTAAAATACTTATGTACATGAGTATATCAAATAAATTTATGCTTGCATGCTGTTATTTATGAAGTAAAGGGTGGTTTGTTAACAGTACAGGGAGGGTTTATACAGTTTATACAGTGTAAACGTAAAAATAAATTAAAATATCAATGTACATATAGGCTGATCCTACTCCGCGATTTTCCTGTCTCGCGCCGGGTCCCGGAACCGAACCCTCGCGATAATGGGGGGATCACTGTATATATATATATATATATATATATATATATATATATATATATATATATATATATATATATATATATATATATATATATATATATATATATATATTTATATATATATATATACAGTGTTACCTCCCTTATTGCGGTAGTTCGATTCCGGGACCCGGCGCGAACCAGGAAATCCGCGGAGTAGGATCAGCATATATGTACATAGATATTTTAATGTATTTTTACGTTAACAATGTATAAACCCTCCCTGTACTGTTAAAAATACACCCTTTACATTAAAAATAACAGCAAGCAACGTAATTTTTTATGAAAGTGATAGGAAAACTTACCGTGAATGAGGTGATGATGACTTGACATACATAGGTACAGTATTGTACAATAATTTTTACGTTTACGTAAAATATCGGCCGACATCCACAAACTTTTTTCTTTCTTTCAACATATCTAAGAGTTTCACTTTATCTACAATGGTTAACATTTTCCTTTGCCGCTTAGGCTCACTACAAGAAGCCTTAGAAGATGAAGGATGCTTGGGAGGCATTGCGAAGGTTAAAATATGCTAGTAAAAAAATCACATGCAAAACATATTAATAATAAGAAGCACAAAAATATGGCGCACATGAGTGAGGCGAGACAATGGAAGATGGTGGAAGCCTTTGTCTGAAACGCTGATAGTGGTATCGTATATTACATGTTGCAATATTGTTAGTATTTATGTTTTTTCTATTTATACTGTTTTATTATTCTTAGGCTAAGAAATACGTTTTTTTTTATCAAAAAAATCCTGAAACTACTGGAAATATAAATATATATGCTAGCTCACGTAGCTGCGACCCCAATACATTGTACGCTATCGAACACAAGCAAAACGTTTAATAAGCACAACGTGAATGGCGCACACATGAGTTAGACTGAACGAGTCTTTGTCCAAAACGCTGATAGCGGTATCGTATTTTACATGTTGCAATACTGTTAGTATTTATGTTTTTTACTATTTTTTACTGTTTTATTATTCTTAGGCTAATAAATACGTTTTTTTATCAATAAAATCATGAAACTATTGGAAATATAAATATATATGCTAGCTCAAGTATCTGCGACCCCAATACATTGTACGCTATTGAACACTATTTCGCATGATGCAATACTGTGAGTTATACTGTGCGTACGTATATCATTCAGTTATTAGTACAATGTATATTAATTTAAATTCATTTACTTATTTGATGATTGTACAAAATCTATTGTATTTATTCATTGTCATTTGGACCAAATATTCCTTTTGTAAAGATTACACTGTACTTTTCAAAAGAGGTGGTCAATAAAAGTATCTATCTATCTATCTATCTAAATTAATGTTTTTTACTATTTTTTACTGTTTTATTATTCGTAGGCTGGGAAATAATTTTCTTTTATCAATTAGATAATGAAATATGAGTTTTTTCAATAAAAAAAATGAAAATACTGAGAATTTTTTTTGTTAATATTTTAATATTTTTGCATATACCCATGAAATAAAATAATAATTAAAAAAAATAAACCGCAATACAGTGAGAACGTGAACCAAGAAACGCGAATAACCGGGGGAACACTGTATATATATATATATATATATATATATATATATATATATATATATATATATATATATATATATATATATATATATATATATATATATATATATATATATATATATATATATATATATATATATATATATATATATATATGAATCATTTTTTACCCCGACCGGGACTCGAACCTAGGACTTATGATTACTAAGTCAAGGCGCTACCACTACACCACAGAAGGTTAAAAGGAATCCAACCTTATAGCTTATATCTGCTATACTTAGGAATGAACGCATTCTAACTGAATGCCACTATGTTCATATTACAGATTCCCCAACCTCACTCGTGGCTTCATTTTAGCATTTAATTCAATTCCCAATCTCATTCGGGCATGAAATTATCAAATAAGCACATTACATATGTGAAAACTTGAATCATTTTTTACCCCGACCGGGACTCGAACCTAGGACTTATGATTACTAAGTCAAGGCGCTACCACTACACCACAGAAGGCTAAAAGGAATCCAACCTTTTAGCTTATATCTGCTATACTTAGGAATGAACGCATTCTAACTGAATGCCACTATGTTCATATTACAGATTCCCCAACCTCACTCGTCTCTTCATTATAGCATTTAATTCAATTCCCAATCTCATTCGGGCATGAAATTATCAAATAAGCACATTACATATGTGAAAACATGAATCATTTTTTACCCCGACCGGGACTCGAACCTAGGACTTATGATTACTAAGTCAAGGCGCTACCACTACACCACAGAAGGTTAAAAGGAATCCAACCTTATAGCTTATATCTGCTATACTTAGGAATGAACGCATTCTAACTGAATGCCACTATGTTCATATTACAGATTCCCCAACCTCACTCGTGGCTTCATTTTAGCATTTAATTCAATTCCCAATCTCATTCAGGCATGAAATTATCAAATAAGCACATTACATATGTGAAAACTTGAATCATTTTTTACCCCGACCGGGACTCGAACCTAGGACTTATGATTACTAAGTCAAGGCGCTACCACTACACCACAGAAGGTTAAAAGGAATCCAACCTTATAGCTTATATCTGCTATACTTAGGAATGAACGCATTCTAACTGAATGCCACTATGTTCATATTACAGATTCCCCAACCTCACTCGTGGCTTCATTTTAGCATTTAATTCAATTCCCAATCTCATTCGGGCATGAAATTATCAAATAAGCACATTACATATGTGAAAACATGAATCATTTTTTACCCCGACCGGGACTCGAACCTAGGACTTATGATTACTAAGTCAAGGCGCTACCACTACACCACAGAAGGTTAAAAGGAATCCAACCTTATAGCTTATATCTGCTATACTTATAGCTTATATGTGCTATACATAGTGGCATTCAGTTAGAATGCGTTCATTCCTAAGTATAGCAAATATAAGCTATAAGGTTGGATTCCTTTTAACCTTCTGTGGTGTAGTGGTAGCGCCTTGACTTAGTAATCATAAGTCCTAGGTTCGAGTCCCGGTCGGGGTAAAAAATGATTCATGTTTTCACATATGTAATGTGCTTATTTGATAATTTCATGCCCGAATGAGATTGGGAATTGAATTAAATGCTAAAATGAAGCCACGAGTGAGGTTGGGGAATCTGTAATATGAACATAGTGGCATTCAGTTAGAATGCGTTCATTCCTAAGTATAGCAGATATAAGCTATAATGTTGGATTCCTTTTAACCTTCTGTGGTGTAGTGGTAGCGCCTTGACTTAGTAATCATAAGTCCTAGGTTCGAGTCCCGGTCGGGGTAAAAAATGATTCATGTTTTCACATATGTAATGTGCTTATTTGATAATTTCATGCCCGAATGAGATTGGGAATTGAATTAAATGCTAAAATGAAGCCACGAGTGAGGTTGGGGAATCTGTAATTTGAACATAGTGGCATTCAGTTAGAATGCGTTCATTCCTAAGTATAGCAGATATAAGCTATAAGGTTAGATTCCTTTTAACCTTCTGTGGTGTAGTGGTAGCGCCTTGACTTAGTAATCATAAGTCCTAGGTTCGAGTCCCGGTCGGGGTAAAAAATGATTCATGTTTTCACATATGTAATGTGCTTATTTGATAATTTCATGCCCGAATGAGATTGGGAATTGAATTAAATGCTAAAATGAAGCCACGAGTGAGGTTGGGAAATCTGTAATATGAACATAGTTGCATTCAGTTAGAATGCGTTCATTCCTAAGTATAGCAGATATAAGCTATAAGGTTGGATTCCTTTTAACCTTCTGTGGTGTAGTGGTAGCGCCTTGACTTAGTAATCATAAGTCCTAGGTTCGAGTCCCGGTCGGGGTAAAAAATGATTCATGTTTTCACATATGTAATGTACTTATTTGATATATATATATATATATATATATATATATATATATATATATATATATATATATATATATATATATATATATATATATATATATATATATATATATATATATATATATATATATATATATATAATGATGATGATGATCTTTTCTTATTGTAATCCTCTTTGTCCTCGTGGGAGTAGTAAAAAAAAAAAAAAAAAAATTTTTTTAAGGTGTTCCTTCTTTGCGGAAATTCACCTATCATGGCTGATCCCGGAACCGAACCCCCGCGATAAACGAGAGATTACTGTGTGTATATATATATATATATATATATATATATATATATATATATATATATATATATATATATATATATACACGCAGTGTTCCCCCGGTTATTCGCGTTTCTTGGTTCGCGTTCTCACTGTATCGTGGTTTTTTTTTTTTTTGGCAAAAAGAAAAAAAAATAAATTTTAAGATTATTGTGACACCAGGATGGGCCAAAAAATTATAAAATAAAACAGACTTTATCATGTTGTAAAGAGAAACAGAGATGGAGATTGTAATGACCTGTCAGATGTGAAGGGATTATAAAAGATGTGTAATGAATATCCAGCTCTCTGCTGGGTTTTAATATACCTCTGCATTACTTTCATGATGTCTATTCCAATAATTCTGCTTAGATCTTCTTCTTCTTCTTCTTCTTCTTCTTCTTCTTCTTCTTCTTCTTCTTCTTCTTCTTCTTCTTCTTCTTCTTCTTCTTCTTCTTCTTCTTCTTCTTCTTCTTCTTCTTCTTCTTCTTCTTCTTCTTCTTCTTCTTCTTCTTCTTCTTCTTCTTCTTCTTCTTCTTCTTCTTCTTCTTCTTCTTCTTCTTCTTCTTCTTCTTCTTCTTCTTCTTCTTCTTCTTCTTCTTCTTCTTCTTCTTCTTCTTCTTCTTCTTCTTCTTCTTCTTCTTCTTCTTCTTCTTCTTCTTATTATTATTATTATTATTATTATTATTATTATTATCATTGGCAACAATAATTTTCCTTTGATGATGATTGTGGATATTATTATCATCATCATCATTACTATTATTATTAAAGGCTCAATATTGTTTGTACATCTGTTGGTTTATTTACTTTTAATAACTGTGTAAAGTGCCCCTCCCTAGTTAGCTGGGACAAAGAGAGTGTGGGGGCTTGGGTAGAATAGAATGTTGGAGAGAGAGAGAGAGAGAGAGAGAGAGAGAGAGAGAGAGAGATTATTTTATTTATTTTATTAATTTATTGCGCCAAGGCGTCAGACATTACATGAGTTCATACAAATAATGCTTCAAATGGATACAAAACCAAGAGTTGAACATGGTTTACAGGGAGGTGTACATATTGATAAAACATTGCTGCATACTAACACACAACTCACAGTATGGCAGCACAGAGTACATTATATGCAAAAGTAAAGCTCAGAGAAACGCAGAATGCACAAACAGAATTATACAGCAACATACAGAAAATATATGTATAATTCAATATAATTAATGGCCACCAAAGTGAGGATAACGAGCAAGAATAACATCAAGGTTGTCATCATTAAGTAAAAATGAGCAGATCTGTATTAAGTTCTGACCTCGTGGTAAAACATCTCTCACTGTGGGGCACTGAAGACAATAGTGGTCAAGAGTGTTAGCATTAGGATGGTCGCATAGTTTACAGGAGGTGTACTGTGGGATATCAGAGAGAGAGAGAGAGAGAGAGAGAGAGAGAGAGAATCTTTAAGTAACTCTTGTTCATTCAACCAAAACTACATTATTTATAGTAAAAATAATGGTTTAATTACGAATTCGTAGTAATAATAATAATAATAATAATAATAAACTTTATTTCCATTTTACAATGGGTATTCGTCAGCCAGGACAAGCCCCAACCCCCCACTGTGATGTCCACCCACAGCAGTTCCTGCCAGTAAACAGCTTAAACTCTCGGTCTTGGACGGGGACCGATCTTTCGACCTCGTGAATGCGAAGCCAGCGCGTTACCACTGTAATAATAATAATGATAATAATAATAATAATAATAATAATGATAATAATAATAATGATAATAATAATAATAATAATGATAATAATAATAATGATAATAATAATAATAATCTCCCCAATCATCATCAAATAATAATAATAATAATAATAATAATAATAATAATAATAATAATAATAAGATCTAAGAAGAAGTTTTAGAATAGACATCATGAAGGTAATGCAGAGGTATAGTAAACCCAGCAGAGAGCTGGATATTCATTACACATCTTTTATAATCCCTTCACATCTGACAGGTCATTACACTCTCCATCTCTGTTTCACTTTACAGCCTGATAAAGGCCGTTTTATTTTATAATTTTTGGCCTGTCCTGGTGTCATAATCATCTTAAAAAAAAAAAAAATTTTTTTTTTTTTTTTTAAAGGCTGATCCTACTTTGCGATTTTCCTGGTTCGCGCTGTGTCCCGGAACCGAACTACCGCGATAAGGGAGGGAACACTGTATATATATATATATATATATATATATATATATATATATATATATATATATATATATATATATATATATATATATATATATATATATATATATATATATACACAGTGATCCCTCGTTTATCGTGGGGGTTAGGTTCTGGGACCGACCGCGATAGGTGAATTTCCGCGAAGTAGGATCACCCTATATGTACATAGGTATTTTACATTTATTTTTACGTTTACTGTATAAACCCTCCCTGTACTGTTAACAAACCACCCTTTACTTCATAAATAACAGCATGCAAGCATAAATTTATATGAAAGTGATAGATAAACTTACTGTGAATGAGGTGGTAATGACATGACATACTCATGTACATAGGTATTTTACAATTATTTTTACGTTTACTGTATAAACCCTCCCTGCACTTTTAAAAAACCACCATTTACTTTATAAATAACAGCTTGTAACGTCAATTTATATGAACGTGATAGGTAAACTTTCCGTGAATGAGGTGGTAATGACGTTGGTAGACTCCAGAGGAAATTATTCCGCAGCCAATAACAGCTTTATGGCTGCTTTTTGGGGGCGAAGAACATGGTAATGGGGAGTTGCTGTTGCTGTTTTTTCTTTTGTTGGAAGATGGTCTTGTAAGGAATCATGGCATCATCGAGAAGATTGCAGAAAGTCACCGAATGAACCATATTATCGTCATGTACCTGCGAGAGTTATTGGACTGTTTTCACATGCTCATACATGGCCGCCAAACGTTCGAGTGTAAGGCCAGGTTCTTCAATTTCTTCGTGCGTTTCCTCAAGTTGTTCTTCTTCCTCTTCTTTGCTCGCTGATTTTGTCATTTCTTCCAAGTCTTCATCAGTCAAAGGCTGCGAGTGGCAGTCAATCAGTTCATGCACATCTTCGTGAGTCATATCTTTAAAGCCTTCTCCTCCTAGCAATGCAGCCAACTTCACAGCTTTCGCAACTGCCGAGTTATGGACTTCGTCAGGAGCAAATTAAGTGATTATTACAACTTTAGTGTTTAGAAAGATACAAAGAAAATTCCTTATAATCTTATAACATATCAGAAACCGTTGAGAGTGTCTCTCCCAGTGTTACCGATTTCAACCACAACCTCTCGCGACCGACATAAAAAGGACCTTTCTTATGTGAACCTGCAGTTCCCCTCATATCGCAGTTTCCCT
>JAXCGZ010021547.1:0-40987 GCA_037179515.1 Halocaridina rubra
GGCTTAGGAGTGTGAGGAGGAGGAGCTGGGCGATTGAAGTTCTGCGAGGGGCTCTTGTGCTTCCCGTTCCTGTAATCTCTATTTCCGGATAAAGGACTACTGTCTGGGATTCCCGCTCGAAGCCGAGCAAGCGCAAGCTCATGTTCACGTTGTGCTTGTGCCTCATCACGTGCTCTCTTCTCCAGCTTATCGCGGCGCTCAACCATCTTCTCATGAGCCCATTCGAAGAGCTTCTGTCGTGCCTGCGTATGAACGCGTATATGGCAGTACCCACAAATAAAATGTCGTAAGTAATACGAACAAGTACAGTATCGCGGTCGTGCCTGCGTATGAGCGCGTATATGGCAGTACCCACAAATAAAATGTCGTAAGTAATACGAACAAGTACAGTATCGCGGTCGTGCCTGCGTATGAGCGCGTATATGGCAGTACCCACAAATAAAATGTCGTAAGTAAAATTCTGGAGTGTTACCAAAAGGGCACAGATCCTATGCAAAATACACCAACGATAAGCTAACAGCTTACTAGGCAGCCAGATTACACATTTCTACTAGTAATGAGAAAATTTATTTTCATGTGACAACTCAGACACATGAAAGGCTTTGCCTAGGCTCGGTAAATGACACCAAAGTTTTTCTTCCAATCTATGAGCAGTCAATGCTTGAATATAAAACACAATTATAAGCAAAAATACTTAATATGCTTTCTCCCAATTCCTAAATCCCAAGGAAATACAAACAATTCCTAACAAGTATCACCCTTTAACGGATATATAAAACACGAATGCTTTAAAACTCAATCTTATCACGCAAATAAATGAAATTTTAAATAACACCTCTTCTCGTCATGCAAAATTTCTTAAGTCTGTTACCACATAATCTCATGTAGATTTCCTGAAATATTGTTTACCACATGGGAAACAAGAAACTATTAGTTACCATAATTAATATTGAAAACAAAAAAAATTTCTTATCCGCAACGTCTCTAGCGCGAAAATTTTCGTGTGCAGCCTAAGATTCATTCATTTCAATAATCGAGCCAATGGTAATCGGGTTTCATGTGCAATCTTAAAAAGCAAAATAAAAATAAATTTATAAAATCAGTCTGTCTGTTCGGGTCCCTGTTCGGGCGCCAATCTTGTTGGGGTTTAATGCTAGAGTGTTGTTAAGATTCTGTTTTACTAAGGGGACTCAAAGTACCGAGCTCGGTTAAGAGCTCACAAACAGACAGGACAGATATTTGTACTTGAACACCCCATCTCTATTACCATTAGTCGGTTAAATGAAACTCAGAATTCAACTTTCTTTTAATTTTGGAAATGCAATGACATTAAAAGAATTGAATTAAATTTCTCAAATTAAATTTTATGAAATGCTGCCTCGAATCCCGGAGGTGGTGAGCACGATTTCGTTTCCCTAGCACCACGGACGTATGCCAAGACTGTGGCCTCAACTCGATGATTACCTCTGTCACACAGGCAGAGTAGAATACAGGACTCTGCAATTTCAGAAACAGAAATGACACACTGTTTATAATGGGAAACTGAAAGCATGAGCACACCTATAATGAGTTTCCAATGTCATTTTACTGGATAAAAATATATTGGTTATTCACAGCTAACCAGAAATATTTATGCTACCATAATAGCATACAAAACCATTAATTCTTTACTGGTTTTAAAGAAAACAATATATTCACAATAAATGAAGAATAAGCAAGACAAATACAGTACTGTATGTATTCCTTAAATTGTGGGCAACCACAAAAGTTGCAATGCTTATTACTGATTAACAATTAATATGGTAAAACACTCTATTTAGGATAAAGGAAGAATCTACGAGATAAATACAGTATTCATTCACTTTTAGTTATCAAGAACTTTGCAATGAAAAAAAGGGTGCAAAACCACCTTTTGAGGTATTTGCAACTTATAACTCAAAACACTTTATACCCAACATATGAAAAATTAGCAAGATAAATACAGTATGCATTCATTAAATTGTGGTTAACAAGAAATATTTGCAAAGCCAACTGGGAAAAATTACCTTTTAAATATTTGCAATTTGTTTAGCAAATAGCTTTATTGACGAGTTTTTGACGTAAAACACTTTATTTACGATGATAGAAAGGGGTGAAATGAAATTAGAATTTATTAGGAAAAGAGATAGATTTTTACGGGCTCATAACCAGTCTTCAGAGGATGAGATTTTCGTTTATCACATTCAGTGAAAAGAAACTTCTCAGCAATGTATATCAGCTGTAATTTACAGGTTAAGGAATTAACTTTGGCATGTGAGATTCCAGTTTGGTAATCTACAAAATTTCGTGTGTATGGGAATGGAATCTGAAAATAAAATCCATAAGATTTATCCAGTAACGAATGTAACTAATTCTCGAAAATAAACCAATTTGCTTGACCCACGAGCTTTACCATGCACTATCCCTCACCTTGTTGTGCTAGATGAATTCCTGTGAAGATGCCACGTAATTAAGATTTGAAATAAACTTAGACTGCCCAGGCGAGATGTTGCCTCTGGGCAGTCTCGGCGCCAAAAGAGAGCGTCTCCTTGTCCCTCCTGGTGAGTTCATCTGTAGGATACATTTCTAGAGCAGTAATTGGCTCTGATATCATTTTAAGGACTATTTTAGTGGTGGTCCCTGGCAGGCAACTATAGCAGAGATGCAAGGGAGAGACAGTATTTTTAGGTGCAACAAGTGGAAGCAAATAAAATAAAACGAGAATAATAATGAAAAGTTAGGTTACTGGTAAATAATCTCATAATTTTCTTGGCTCGTAGCAGACAGAAAATAGGAGCAGCCTTTATATCGGGGCTATACTTCTACACGTACAAGAAGAGTAAATAAGGTATATTTAAAATTAGCTATAAGCTAAAATACAAATTGCAAATAATCATAATCTGCAAAAGTCAAGAAGTGGGAATTATTTTTTTAGTTAGAAAATAACATTTATGTTACTAATTTATTTAATAAGGCATCTAACAGCCTCTGGTGACTTTGAGCAAAACACTCTGTCACAAAGCATTCCCCAAATGCTTGTCAAAAAAAGCAATTAAAGTGTCCAACCCTCCCTCTTTATTCAAATCCTCCACATTAATCTCTTCAAAAACCTTCTCCCTAATCTTTAAATTTTCATCCTTGTTTCTCCGGTTTTAATTCAGTCACCAAACGCCAGACTGAGATTTCTTTCTTAAATTGTTCCTAAGTTTTGCCCGATTTGTACTGCGAAATTTCTATTTTAGTGCCCATATCGGTTCCAATAAAATTCTCTCTATAAAAGATATATAATATGATTTAGCCCACTTTCAATCATAAAAGGTTAAGGCCTAGACTAACTCACAGAAAGACCAGCCAAGCATGAGCCATCAGCTGATTACGCTATTAATCCGTAAGCCACATTTAAAATTAAACTTATTAAAATAAACACAAAAATTCTCCTAAAATGTTCCAAAGACCTACACAACAATGCATGCAACTCCACACCATCAGAACATACAACTATCTTTAAAAATGGATAAAAGACCACACCGCTCTTTCACAATGGCAATTTATCTTTTCTTCGGTGACATTTATTTGCCGTGAATCACTTGTATGCTCTGCTACTACTGTTAAAGCGCCTCATTACCTCTCTGTTGGTGTGGTTGTCCTCTTGGTCCTGGGACCTTCTTCACCACTTGATGGCTTACCTCTCTCTGTCTGCTCATGCTACACACAGCACCAAAACGGTCCACCCAATGACCTCATCGCCACCCTCTCTTACTCACTCCCCGGTATAATAACCTTTCACACACGCAATACAATAACCACTTGCATATGTTCATACAATTTAACTCTGTATATGTATGTATGTATGCCCATTTACCGTATCACATACTCTTTTTAACACAAAAGTTTCTGCAGGCTACTGACATTCTAGCTTAGTCACCATCTTTCTTAAAATTGGAACTGCAGCAGCAGCAGCAGTACCAGATACGTGGGGTCCTCGACTTACTTCTGTCACCCACCTATGCTAATGCAGTAATAACGTTTCTCTCTTTTCCGATCGTTTCACTATATCTAATTTCTGTTCCATGGTGATGGCTTTCCATTTCTTCTGCTTTACACTTGGGAGACAATACTGGTCAAAATATATCAGATATAATTTATGGAAGATGCATCGTAAACCGAGGACCCCCTGCATTTTTAAAAGCATGCATCCCCTTTATTGAAGAATCCCCAACATTTTACCATTTAAATCATATACTAATCTTTTCCCAAAGGATTTCACCGTCTTTGTTCAGAAAAGCCATTTATATATACTGTATATGTTTTACATGTTTTATCTTTCAACCAACACTCAGGACCTCTTTTCCTCACGTTTGATCCTCTGGAATTTTTCATTATTGCCATCTTATTTGTTGACTTGAAATATTTTGTACAAAATTATAGCGTCATCTAAGTGTGCTGTAACTAGATTTGAAAAGGATTAGTTTCACAAGTCTGTGCTTATAAAGACCATGCAGCTGAGATACGTTATAAGTTTGGTAGATGTTTGAATTTCAGGTATGCAAGGTATTCTTCAAAAGGGGATCTATTTATTTTTTAAATATCTTTGAATTGGTCCGTATGTAACTTTTTCTTAATTACATGTATTCATTTGCTTTTACATATGCTTTCTCACCCTTCGAAGGTGGATTAAAATTGTGCTACTAAGCACCAAAATTTTTCCATACCTCCGAGGCTGTGGCCTACTTCTTTAAAGAAAACAAGCTAATTATAGCCTCATTGATTAATTTTTCTCCCATTTCCCACTATGACTATTTGCAGTGTATGCTTGTCCTCCTTACACTGTAGTGGCCTTCCTAGTATTTTGTCTTTAGATTGCTTTGATATCTTGTACGAAGACCATTTTCCAATTATTACCTGACTTTCATTAGTCATGTATTACCCAGAGTATTTTCTCCAATTTAGAACTCTAGGTTAAATGAAACTAATGGTTCACTGTGAAATCTTTGCCAAAATTTTCACTTTGTGTACATATTGTACACAAAGAAATCAGTGTAAGAATATATTCAAAGCTAAGAATATCCAATCTCCAATATTAATTTTGGTTTTGTATGTCTGCATTGACTTTCCCGTTTTGTTTTGCAGAATAACGATGAAATAGAAAAGAAGCAGCGCCAGTTAAATCGCCTACAGCAGCAGATACAGTCTCAACAGTTCTCCTCCTCTCCTTCAGCTACTCCAGATAGACGAAAATCATTGGGTTCTGTATCTGGACTCACAAACCAGCAATTGTCAGATCATTATTCAAAATGTATCCAACTCAATGCAGAAAATGTATACTAGTCCTTTTTTGTTTAAATGCTTATTCATTGCCACATTTTTTTTTTTCAATATTTGTATACTGCATATCTAGTGTTGTGAGTAAAATCGCTGCTTTTACTCAAAAAGCAATAACATTTTTTCTTTTTTTCCTTTTTTCTTCTAGAAAATAAGTGTGAAAAATGCTTTCAATTTGCAACTCATTGACTACATGTCTGAGATGCTCAGACGAAAGGATTCTGATATGAACAACTTTCAGGTAAGGTATTTGTTTTTTTTAAGATGCTTTCTTTTGAAATACTAATAACTCTTCCAAGTTGTTGTTTTCCCTTCCAGGAAGCTGATGTTTTCTTTATGACTTAACAGATTAACTTAAAGGATTTTAAGTGATGATGCTCGCTAGAATCCACACTGAAAGTCAGATGTGCAGTAATTAGAGATTAGTAGAATGCCTTAGGAAAACTTCATGGTCTCTAGCTATATGAGTTATGGACAGTTTTTAAGAACATTACAGGTAGGTAATTAAATTTAAGGAAGTTTAAGAAGGCTTTATAAATCTTGGATGCTTTTTCTTGGTAATGTATTGTTTGTCCTTCTTAAATGGCGATAGAAATACAGTGGGTGAGAGTGCAGGAAGATATTGGTAAAAGAGTGGGAATGAATGTTTGCATGGAGAGCATTCTTACTAGTTGTGATTTTATTACATGTTCAGTAACTGAACTTGCCATTAATGTGAAGTTCTCAGTTCATACTTTACAGATGGTAAATGTGAGTAGAATTTTTTCTCTAAAAATTGGAGCGCAAAATTGAATGAACTTTCTCATCGTAAGAGGTAGTATAGGAAAATGTCACAATTTTTGGCCAGACTAGGATTTCTGTCATAATTGGGTGTGTGTGTGTGTTTTTTTTATTTTCCTCCAATATGATACACCGTAGCTTTTGCCTGTATCAAAAGAGCTACTGTAACTGGGCTTAAAAATATTCTACCTTCTTTGACTCTTCTGTCTTCTGAAATAGGCAAGGTAAGTTAATACTGGGATGTGTTATGCTCCCATGACCACTTGATTTTTGTTTGGGCGTAGTAATGAGTATATTCCAGTGGCGAGTTTAGGATAAAAAAGTTAGAGTGATGGAATAGAGAGGTACAAGATGGAAGTTAAGGAGATGCTATTTGTTGATGAAGCTGCAATACTGGCTTCTTTTGAGTCATTGGCTAGAAGGAATTTGGTTGGGAAGTGCGGGAGCAAATTGAACTTTGATTGTAATGGAGAAAAAGAAAAGTGAAATGCTGTATATAGTCTTTTTATCTCCATTGCAGTTTTATCTTATTGATATTTTAAATTCCAATAATTCCTTGTATATAGAATACTGTACTTTTATTCACCTACCATGTGGGTGACAAGCAGGAGGGTGGTGGGGGTTACTGTGGCAACCTTTATTCCTGAGGAGTGTTCATGGTATGTTTGCCTCATGGTCAATGTCAGTGGTTTGACTCGACCAACCAACCCCCTTATAATGTGGATTATGGTCACTGTACTTAAAAAAAAAATTTGCAGTGATTGATATGTTATAATGAATGGATGTTATTAGTAAGCAACCTCTTTTTTTTTTATTATTATTATTATATATTATTATTATTATTATTATTATTATTATTATTAAAGACAACCCCACAATTACTCGAGGCATTATTTGTTGAATTGTTATTGTGGGTCCCCCCCAGTAACCAACTGACATTAGTTTGGGCACTATTTATCTACCTAAGAGAAAGTAGAACTGATTGTGGACGTGCTAAGTATGGCAGAGTAGATGCTTCCAAAACTAGTAATTTTTTTCCCCTCAAGACACTCAACCTAAAGTTGAGAGGAACCATATTGCAAGTTTTGGTTAAATCGGCAATTATATCAGCGGACACATCCGAATTTGGTGGCAAATATAGTTAAATGTTTTGTCAAGTCTGGATTCGTTCATTGCAGTTAGTGTGTCTAGTGAAATCTCCAAATATCCTTGATGTTTATATTTTCTGGAGATTAATGATGTCCGTACATATTTTTGATTGGAAGCTGTCTATTCCAGTTTCATGTCTTTAGCATGTGCTTAAAGTAAATTTGCATGTAACCCAGTTAAGTGAGAAACAACTTTCAGTTGAAAATAGAGGAACCTAAAGATGAGTGTGGTAGTAAGATCATTATTTATAAGGGCTTTCTTGCTTGTATCAAATGGCTTGTCCCTAGATATTATCAGAATGCACCTAAGTCCTTTGTAACCCAGAAATATATGTTCATGATGGTTGTTTATTGATTGTTATATAACACTACTGTATATGTGTTTAAGCTTGATTCCGATTGAGTTTATTATTAATATAAATTTTTGCTTTGTAGACCCGTGTTGGATAATCTATATACAGTAACACTATAGATGATAAGGAACTTAAATATAATTGAGAGATAGCTGTCTCTTTTTAAACTGCTCTAGTGTTGATTTTCAGTTCAGAGTGTTTGTGGTAAATATATTATAGATTTGGAATTTCATTTCTTTTAAAATGATCAAAGATTATTTCTCGTGAAGGTTGCCAGCTGCACTTTGGATGCCAGCACAAAAATATATGCTTATCGTGTGGACAGCATTCACACTGACACCTTGAAGATGGCCGGAGGACTTGGTCGAACGCAGGACAAGGAGAAAAATATGGATGATGAAGAATTGGATATAGGGAAGGATGCAGACAGCAAGAATTCAGCCAAAATGAAGCAAAAGGTAATATACACGCACATACACTACAATGATTAGTTTGGTAGCTTAAAAGTAAGAACTACAAAAGCTTAAGATTTGGCACAACTGTAATGTAACTATAGACACCTTACAGTGGTATTTTTTTTTTCATGAGTTATCTTATGACATTTGTTATCCTTACTAGAAGTAATTTCAACTAGTAAATGCATTGCTGGGTAAATGGTGCATTAAAAAAATAAGGTAGAATTTGAATGCTTTTTTGGGTGAATGTACACTTTTCTATTATTTCAAATAAACATCAATATTTGGTATAACGTCCATAACAGTGCTACCCATATGTTCCTCCTTGTGGCATGGGGGGTGATAAGGGGACACTCAAAGAGGAAAATTCTCTTATGAAATTGAGAAATAAGTTTAGAGAATTTAGATGACAAATGCAGTATACGGAAGAAACTAAAAGGAAAAGTTGGGAAACTAATTTAAGGTTAAAAAGCACACTCTGAATATACAAAATTTGGAAAGGAGTTATCAGATACAAGCAGAGGAAAGACAGAGACTGGTAGTAATATATAAAAGGAATGAAGGAGAAAAGAGAGAACTGAAGAAGTTTTTCTAGACCAGAGAATACTAACAAAAAGTTGGGTGATATCTTAAATGAGTTATTTGTTGGTGCCCTTCTATATCCTCCAAGAGATGAAAATAGCAGCTTGGAGTGTACAAGTAAAAAAAAAATACTGAACACTTTAGAAGAAATTTCAAAGAACTGAATATGCTTTCTTGGAAAATATTACAAAAGTGCTCTCAGATGCTCTGAAAAATAATATGGCAATGAAAGAAGTATTACTGGAAAGAGTGTGGTGATTATAGAGAGACCGAGAAAAAAAGAGAGAGATTATAGGTGATTATAGAGAGACCGATAGCAGAAACAGGTTATAGGTGATTATAGAGAAAGAGGTAGGTGATTATAAAGAGAAGAAAGAATTTATAGGTGATTATAGAGACTGTTAGAAAAGAGAAAGAGGTTGTAAGTGATTATAAAGAGAAAAAAGAGTTTATAGGTAATTATAGAAAGGAGGAGGTTATAGGTGATTATAGAGAGGAGAGAGTATAAGTTTTTTTTTTTTTTTTTTTAAGTGTGACACCGGGATAGGCAGAAACTGCCCTCATCAACAAAGGCCCGGGCACGAGAAAATACCAAGACGAAGGAAAAGAAAAAGTTAAGGGCAAGGCAGAGATGAGGTAATGTCACACAAAGGAAAACGACAGACAGAAAAACAGTCAAAGTAAAGAGGACCCAGAGATATGGAGGACTAGGCTCTGAGATGACGATAGATCTGCTTTTTGAAGGATGAAAGGTCATAAGAACTAGGAAAGACAGAAGGAGGAAGAGAGTTCCAGAGTCTGGAGGTAGATGGGAAGAAGCAGTCGCTGCACCGACCAATCCGCGAGCTACAAATCTCGACACAGTACCTGTGAGATGAGGCCGCTTGGCGAGTGTTACGCGGCCTCGGCAGTGGAGGAGGGATGCAACTCGCCAACTCATCAGAGCAGCGATGGAAGTAGTAGCGATAGAAAAGCGAAAGGGAAGATACCTTACGGCGAAGAGAGAGAGGATCCAAGTTAGAAGTAAGAGAAGGATCATTAATAAGTCTGACTGCCTTAGATTGAACCCTATCAAGAAGATATGTAAAGGAAGAAGCACCCCAGATGTGTGAGCAGTATTCTAAGCAGGGGCGGATAAGACCTTTGTAAATTTTAAGTAACTGCAATGAGGAAAAGTAATGACGAAAATGAAACAAAACCCCCAATTTTTTGGATGAAGATTTAGAAATTTGGATTATGTGATTCCTCCAAGACAGGTTAGAGGCTATATGGATTCCTGATATATTGATAGAGGTAAGAGGGTAAATTTCATTAGTTTCGAAGACAATAGGGTTATCAGGAGGAGAAGAAGATAAAGAGATAGCCAGAAACTGTGTCTTGGAGGCATTGAATTTAACTAAATTTTGAGTGCCCCATTCAGATACTCTCTGCAAATCGGAGTTAAGAGTAGAAGAAAGAGTGATACGAGATTGATTACGAGTAACAGATGAAGGTTGTGAAGAAAAGGCAGAGGAAAAGTGAAGGGTAGAATCATCGGCAAAGGCATGAAGAAGAGAAGAAGATGGGGACTGTAGAAGATCATTGATGAAGAAAAGGAAGAGAGTAGGTTAAAGAACAGAGCCCTGTGGAACACCACTGGACACAGAGAAAGGGCTAGATGTCGCGCCATCAACAACTACAGATATAGAACGGTCAGTAAGAAAACTGGAAATCAGAGAACAGAAAGAAGGGGTAAAGCCGTAGGCAGGGAGTTTGGCCAACAGAGCCTTGTGCCAGACTCTGTCAAAAGCCTTAGAGATATCAAGGGCGACGACAAAGGATTCCTCATAGTTCCTCAGAGAAGATGACCATACATGAGTAAGATAGGACAGGAGATCACCAGAGGATCTTGCCTTGCGGAAGCCGTACTGGTGATCGGAGATAAGTGAGTTAGATTCAAGGCGTTTCAAGAAGTGAGCATTGAGCAAAGTTTCGAAAACTTTAGCAATAGAGGAGGTTAGAGCAATAGGTCGGTAGTTAGAAGGAATAGAGCAGGCACCCTTCTTAGGAACAGGTTGAACTAGAGCATGCTTCCAAGATGAAGGATAGATACTGGTTGACAGAATGAGGCGAAAAAGACGGCAAAGCACGGGAGCCAGTTCATCTGCAAATTCCTTAAGGAACCTTGCAGGGATACCATCAAGACCAGATGCCTTGTTTGTCTTTAGAGAGCGAAGAACCTTATGAACTTTGCGTGAAGAAAGGATAAGGAAGGGCATAGGGTTAGAGAGGGGAAAAGACTGAGGAACAGGTGCACTGGAATCGTTGATAGAAGAGTTGGCAGAAAAATGAGAGCCAAAGAGAGTGGCTTTGTCCGTGGGAGAGCAAGCTATAGAACCATCAGAACGAATGAGAGGGGGAAAGCTTGAGCTACAAAAGTTTTTGGAGAGGTTTTTAGCTAAGGACCAGAAGCATTTTGTCAGTGGGAGAGGAGTTAAGGTCATCAACTTTCCTTCTTATAAAGGAAGCCTTAGACCTTCGAATCTGAGCTGTACAGCGATTCCTAGCTATAATAAAAGCAGAGCGAGTTAAATCGGAAGGAGAGGCTTGGTAAGATCGGTGAGCCTGATTCCTAACCTGGATAGCCATGGAGCAGGCACGGTCAAACCAAGGTTTAGGGGGAGAGAAAGTTTTTGTAGAAGAGGGGATGTACGCATCCATTCCCGCGGTCATGATCTCGGCAACTTTTACAGCTACCCGATCAGGGTTGCGGGACCGAAAGCAGTAGTCATCCCATGGAAAGTCAAAGAGAAAGTTACGCAAATTTTCATATTGAGTTCGCTCGAAGTGCCAAAGGCGGCGTTGAGTAGGAGGGATTGGTGGTGGGGGAGCAAATATGGAAGAGACAGAGATCATGGAGTGGTCAGATTTACCAAGAGGGGAAAGCACGGAATAAGAGTAGT
This sequence comes from Halocaridina rubra, assembly GCA_037179515.1. Lineage (NCBI taxonomy): Eukaryota > Metazoa > Arthropoda > Malacostraca > Decapoda > Atyidae > Halocaridina > Halocaridina rubra. Next base: position 11,601 of record JAXCGZ010021547.1, read on the forward strand.
TTGAAGGGTTAGAAGTAAAAAAAAGGTCAAGAATGTTAGCAGCATGTTCGTGACGATCAGGAACACGAGTAGGATGTTTAATAATTTGCTCCAGATCATGAGTAATAGAGAAAGCAAGAGCCTCGCTTCCTCCCACATCAGTGTGAGAAGAATGAAGCCACTCACTGTGGTGTACATTGAAGTCTCCAATGTAGAGAACTTCGGCATGTGGGTGAGAAGATAGCAAGGACTCATGGCACGAGGAGAGATATTCAAAGAAAGATACAAACTCGGTGGAGTTTGGAGAACAGTAGTAGAAGCAAAGGATGATAGTGGTAGTGGAGAGATAGACTTTTAGCCAGAGAACATCAAAGTCAGGAGATTCAAGGTCCATGAGCCTCACAGTAGGAGTGTTAATGTTGCAGTAAGCACAGACCCCACCTTTGGAACGAAAACGAGTATACAGATTATAGTGGGAGATTTGGAAAGGGTCAGTGGAAGCATGTATAGACAACTGGGTTTCAGATAGGAGGAGGAGGTTAGGGAGGAAAGAGCCCAAGTGCTGTTCCACAGACGAAAGATTAGAGTTCAGCCCACGAATGTTTGAATAGTGAAGAGTGAAAGAAGCAGATCTATTAGGAGGTGCAAGGTTAAGAGCAGAACCATTACTACCACCAGGCATGTCTGCCCTCAAGCCAATGGTGGAGTCAACACGATCCCCGGAGATTCTTCGCACCCCACTATGCCGGGTACTGGGGGCCATTAGTTGTGAACCTTCCATAAATAATGACAAAATGTGAGGAAAAGGAAAGTAAAAGAGACTGATGTGCAGAATGTTGTGACTTGTCAAATGTAATGGAATAGCAAGAGATGTGTAATGAATATGCCAGAATATTCAGTGTAGATGTAGGCATGAGGAAAGAACCGTCCTGAAGGAAGATTCAACCTGGAACTGTCTGGACCAGTCCTAGTTGCATCCTAATACCTTCAGTCGTAGTCTTTCAACGGGCGGCTGGTGCCATGGCCAACCTACTATCCAAAAGAGATTGATAGAAAAAAGTTATAGGTGTTTAAAGGAAGACTGATTGAGAGAAGAAAGAGGATATAGGTGATTATAGAGACTGATAAAAAAATAAAGAGATTATAGGTGATAATAGAGAGAAGATAGAGGCTATATGTAATTGTAGAGAGTGATAGAAAAAATAAAGAGGTTATTGGTGATTCTCGAAAGAAGAAAAGGGGATAGGTGATTATAGAGAGACAGAGAGAAAAAAGAAAGAAGCTCTAGGTGATTATAGAGAAACTGATAGAGAGAAGAAAGAGGTTATAGGTGATTATAGAGACTGATAGAAAAAAAAAGGTTTTAGGTGATTACAGAGAGAAGAAAGAAGTCATAGGTACTTATAGAGAGAAGAAAGAGGTTATAGGTGATCATAAAGAGAAGGAAAAGGTTATAGGTGATTATAGAGACTTAAAAAAGAAAGAGGTTATGGGTGATTGTAGAGAAGAATGAGGTTATAGGTGATTATAGAGAGACTGATAGAAGAAAGAAAGAGATTATAGGTGAGTATAGAGACTAATAAAAAAATTAAAGAATAATAGAAAAAAGAAGGAGGTTACAATTGAGGAAAAAAGCCCTCTTATCAAACGTGCACTTGATAAATGGAAGTAGATGATGTATAATGCATATGGTTAGTATGTTGGCCATTACACAAGCAGCCGTTGAAATACTACAACTGAAAGTATTTTGGACTTAACTAGGACTAGCATAGACAGCTCCAGGTCGAGGCTTCCTCCAGGCATGGTTGTTTCCTTGTGCCTACATCTACATCGAAAATTCTTGCCTATTCGTTATACATCTCTTACTGACGTATTACATTTGACAAGTCGTAGCGCTCCCCATTTCTGTTTCTTTTTGCTCTTTTCTTTCCTCATTTTTACTTAAATTATGGAAGGCCCACAGCTTATGGCCCCCAGTACTTAGCATAGAGGGGTGCTAAGAATCTCCATGGATCTTGTTGACTACAATATTGGCGTGAGGGTAGACATGCTCGGTGGTAGTAATGGTTCTGTCCTTAACCTTGCACTTCTTGATAGATCTACTTCCTTCACTCATCACATTTCTAACTTTTATGGTCTGAACTCTAAGCTCTCATCTATGGAACAGCACTTTGGTACATCCTTCCCTTTGAAACCCAGCTGTCTAGCTATGCTTACCTTGACCCATTTCTTATCTCTCACTATAACCTGTAGTCTTGTTTCCGTTCCAAAGATGAGGGTATGCCGACTGGAATCCTAATACTCCTGTTGCAAGGCTCATGGACCTTGAGTCCTTGTTCTGATGATCTCTGGCTAAAGATCTATCTCTCCACTACCACTATATTTTTTTGCTTCTGCCACTGCTCTCCTAACTCCACTGACTTTGTTTCATTCTTTGAATATCTGTTCTCTTCAAACATCTAACTCATGTTTCCGATAGCCAAGAACATGCTGCTGACACTCTTGACCAATTTCTTCTAATCCTTCAAACTACTCATATTTTGTTTTTCCCCTCTTGTAAATCTGACCACTCTTTGATCTCAAGCTATTCTATTTTCGCTCCCCCTTTATTAAATCCTCATACTCAGCGCTGCCTTTGGCACTTTGAGTGTACTCAACGTGATGATTTGAGTAACTTTCTCCTTGACTTCCCATTGGATGACTACCGGTTTTGGACTTGCATCTTTGATCAGGTAGCCCTAAAAGTTGTCGAGATCATAACCTCATAAATGGAGGCGTTCATCCTCTCCTCTGAAAACTTTTTCTCCACCTATCCATAGTTTGACCGTGCCTTCTTCGCGGCTATTCAGGACGGGGATCAGGAATACTAGTCGTACCAAACCCTTCCTTCAGATTTAACTCTCTATGCTTTTATTACAACCAGGAATCGCTTCAATGTTCAATGTTCTTTTGTAAGAAGGAAAGTTGATGACCTTAATTCCTCTCCCACTGATAACTGTTTCTGTTCCTTAGCCAAAACTTCTGTAGCTCAAGCTTTCTTACTCTCATTCGTTTTGGTTATTCTATAGCTTGTTTTCCCACTGACAAAGCCAATCTCATTGGCTTTCAGTTTTCTGCCAACTCTTCCGTTGGAGATCCAGGGCACCTGTTCCCTCTAACCCTGTGCCCTCCCTTATCCTTTCTTCATGCAAAGTCCATAAGGTTCATCGCTTACTAAAGATGAACAAGGCATCCAGACTCGAAAGTATTCCAGCAAGGTTCCTTAAGGAGTTTGCAGATGAACTGACTCCCGTCTTTTGCTGTCTTTTCACCTTGAGTTAACAGATACATATAAAAATTATAATAACAATAATCATACTGTAATAAAAAAGTTGACAATAATGTTAATAATAAAGAAGTAATAAGAACACTCGATACAGAATCGTTATTATGGGCATCATCACCATATTTGCATTCCTTACAATGAGAATAATTAGTTCTTAACTTATATATCACTCACTCTCACTCACTCACTCACTCCGCTGGCTGCGGGACTCTGTGGTCCCTTGCCGCCATTACAAGAAGCCTCCACTGGTTACGGTCCATTGCTTCATTCCACCAGTTATTTGGGTCTTCCATTCCTAAAATGGCTACATCCCCCTTTACATTGTCCTCCCATCTATGTCGAGGTCTCCCAACAGGTCTCCTACCAACAGGCAATATTAATTTACATATAGAATGGTTAGTGTTAAGGGAAATTGCATTAAATCATTAAGTTTGATTAGTGTGTGAGCATTAACAATTTGTCTTAAAGAAAACTATTTAGTTTTCCTTTGAAAGCTGTGAAGGAGGATGAATATTTAAGATGTTCTAGAATATTGTTCCAGAGTGTTGGCCCTTTAATAGTGATCATCTCTGAACCTGCATCTGTGTTTGTTCTCTGAATAAAGAGCTCACTATTTTGTCTTGTGTTGGCTTCCCTTGTATCCCTGACTGTTTTGAAATTAAATAGTCAGCTAGGATAATGATGGTTCAAAATTTTGCATACAAAAACGTAAATAGCATAGGCGACCTTGATTTCTGCCCGCAGCCACCTAAGTTTTTTGAGAGCTGGTGTGATGTGGTCATATTTTCTTATTCCTCCCAGAACAACTCGAGCTGCAAAGTTAATAAGCTTCTGTATTCTATTTTTGTGAGTCTTATTGGTAGCTCCTCATACAGTTGTGCAATAATTAATGTGACTTAGGGATAGAGATTCAACAACCATTATGTAGTGGTAGTCTCAAAATGGTCTTTTATACGTGATAAGTACATTAGTGTTCCTGTAACCTTTTTGTATACTAAATCTATATGGGAATCAAACAACATGTAGTTATCAAAGTGAATTCCTAGATTTTTGACTTGTTTTGATAGGTATAATGATTTTGCCGTAAAAATTAATTGTTGTGTTTTCTGGAATTTGTGCTATATGATACCTTGAACCAATAAACATGCATTGTGTTTTTCCTTCGTTAATTAACAGCCCAAGTTCTTGAAAATAGGATTTAATTTTTAACAAAGTGTTCTCTGCTCTTAAGGTTAGCTCTGGGAGGTTATTAATATCACCATAAAGGACTAGCTGAGTGTCATCTGCATTTTGTACAACTAGACAGTTAGAAATGAAACAAGTTAGATCATTTCCATTAATGGAGAAGAGGATAGGACCAAGGACTGATCCTTGTTGAACACCAAATGATGCATTTTTTTGAGTAGAGATATTGCTGTTGAGACGGATATACTGTCTGGGATTAGATAGATACAGTACTCTAAACCAGGTTTGGTCATTATTTAGGTTAGTATGTCTATTAATAAGAATTTCATGGTTACACTGTTGAAGGCTTTTGATAAGTTTGATAATACAAGCAAAGAGATTTTTTTCTTATATATATTATTGTAAATTCTATTAGTAACTTTGAGCAGTGCAGTTTCCGTCGAGAGTTTTGGTTTATAGCAACAATTTTTTCTAATATTTTAGAGGATATGGGTAGTAGGGAAGTGGGATTGTTGTTTGTCACATCTCTGTCCCCCTTTTTATGCAGAGATTTTACATGTGATATATTCCAAGAGTCAGGAAACCTTTTAGTAACAATGAAAGTGTTTATAATAGAATATAATCATGAGTAGAACATCTTTCATGAATTGAAATGGTATACCATCTGGACCATAAGAGTCAGAGTTTCTTAGGCTCTTTGTGGTAAGAATTAGGGTAGCACAATCAACAGGATTAATTTTGAAATAATCTCTTATGTTTACATTGGAAAAATTTTCATTTAAGTAATTACTCATGTTTACTGAGTTGATGTTTTCTTGTGTTTTCTCATGTGATGTTTTCTTGCATTTTCTCATATGTATTTTTGCCAACGATAGCAAAGTAGTTATTAAAGTATTCCATTTAGTCTTTCAACTCCGTAATATTTTCTAAACTTTCTGAGGTAGTCTTTCCATTCGGTATCATGCTTCTTATTACTTTCCATGTTGCCACTGTATCATCTAGAATCATTAAATTGTTTTTTGTAAAAGCTTTTTTTTTACTTATATGAGTGAGATATCTGACACATTTCTTTTCTATTTTATAACGTTCATGGAGAGTCATATCATATCTATTCATTATTAGCTCTTTTTGTATTTGATTTCTGATTTGCATTGCCTCTTTGATGTCATTAGTTATCTAGGGGGCTGAGGGGTGGGTTATTTTTCTTGTTACAATGGGTGCACAACTATCTAGGCATTCACGGAAGACTTTGTTAAAATTTTAACCTGCATATCGACGTTATCTGTGTTTATTTTACCAGTAAGTGCATTTCTGTTGTTGATTAATACTTCACAAAAGATATCAGGGGGTAATTTTTATGGCACTGGAATGTCTTGAAGAAAGGTTTCTTTTTGATCTTGTTTATGTTTAGTATAGCAATGTTGAGCTCCTGATCTGCAATTGGGTAGGGAACTATGTCCCAATAGGGTATACTTTCCACTTTATTTGTTATTATCAGGTCTATCAGAGTCCTAGAATTAGGGGTTATATGGGTGTTTTTTTTTAGCAATTTGTGTTAACTTTACCGTGTTGAACACTATTTTTGTTTTGTTATCTGCTGAGAGCAAATAATTATTATAGTCACCAAGTATGTATACGGGTGTATGGTGCACACATATTTCTGAATGTATCTAGCTGATGACTGAATGATGAAAGATAAAAGTTTCTGATCCTGCACAGTGATCCATATATCTTCAAGCTCCTCATTTTATTCTAGACGTTTGGTTATATCTGATGCACTGAAATAATTTCTAACATAAATACAGACCCTACCCTTTCGGCCATGGTCATGACGAAATATATTAAACTCTGGGGTATTCACATGTTTATTTTCAGTTGTAGGAAGAAGCCAAGTATCACTTACACAGAGGATATATATGCAGTGATCTTTTTTTAGCATAATTATTTCCTCAAAATGAGCAAGAAGGGACTTAGCGTTCACTCGCACTAATGTTATATTTTTACAATGCTTCATCAGGGAGTGATCCGTAGTCATAGTTGTAGTTTGTTCTTGGGTTTGTCCATGGTTTATTTTGACTGTGGGAATTCATCATCATAGTATGTTCTGGGGGTAGTCCATGGATCCTGGTGTCTGTACCTGCCGTTGGATGTGTAACACTGACTTCAGTATGTTTCATGGTATGATCGGGTCTTCCCAAAGTTTGTATGCCTAGGTGAGAGTCTAGGGTCATAAGAGCCATCTCTCCAGGAGAAGTCTCTGTTGAGTTGACGGCGATAGGAGAGGTTTGCATTTTGTCTCTTTCTGTAGTCTTGCTGATAGGGGATCTTTTCATAAGCTCTTTGCTGTTTATTCCAGTATGGCTGTAGTTTGGGATATTTTGTAGATAACCCAGGTTGTGTCCACTGTGGGCCTCCACAAAATGGCTGGATAATTGTGCTTGTAGGCCATTGATTCAGTTTATAAGCCACGTATTCAAATCTTTTCGATATCGTTATTGCGAAAAAGATCCTATTTGGTTTGCGACAAAACTCCCTATTCAAGACTTCTTCTGAGGGAATGCCTTGATTTGTCAAATTGTTACGTATCTCTCTCTCAGAGGGATTGCCAGGTATGTGAATATATATTTGAGCTGTAACCCTTGCACTTGCATTATTGGGTAACTGTGGCTTTCGGGAAGAGGACTTCAGTGACTGTTTATATTAGAGACTGCTCCTATTTTGTCTTTTCTGTGTTCTTCACTGTTTTGCAACCTATTGCTGGGTTGGTTATTTGTGCTGGATGGTGTAATTTGGTTGTCCTGGTTAGTAATAGTTGCTGTGTTGTTAGGAGTAGTGGAGAAGGGCTCTATATCTTCTTTCTAACCTTATGAGATGTGTTTAATCCCGTCCTTGAATAGAAGTGTTAAAGTAAAGATATTAGAAAGTAGAAGAGGATACCAAAGTTTTTTGTTCAGAACAACAGGAATAAGCAAGTGGGAAAGGCCTAATCTTAAAATATATAAGTACTTGCACCATGAAATTTTAACTATCACAGTGCATTCTAAAAAGCGAGTGTGTTGTTTGCTTCAAGATTGCTTAATGTAGTGAAGTTCAATTCTTATGCAGAATTCATATCCCTCCAAATGACTCTAGTTGTCGTTGGCATTCTCGTATTTATTGCCATTGAAAGATCTTCTTGGTTTATAAGTTTCATATGAGTCTCAGCCATTCAAGTCAGTCAGTAATGGCAGTCCCTGAATGTTGGATATTATGACCGTTACAGTTCTCTGTTATCTATGAACTTTTAGGTGGTTAAGGAGCCCAGTTTTAGCTTGGAAAGCTCCCACATTCAGGACAGAAAGTATTAGATGACAGAATGGCCTTGGTTGTTGCTACCTCTTCATCCATTTTTTCTATTTTCTGCCAATGTTGTTTATCATTTAGCATCATAATTTGCTGTTCCTTTACCTAAAATGGTTCACCCAAGTTTCTTATTCCTGGCATTGGTTCTCAGTTGTTGATGTCACTGTCACATTTCTTCATGTTAGATTTTGGGACATCTTAAAATCTTTTCTGTTGTCCACCTCAAACATTTGCCTTCTTTGTGTTGGGAGTAGAAGACTTGTTTCAGTATGCGTCCATCTTTCATCAGAACAACATGACCACTCCAGCTCAACTGGTTCTTAATGAAGACTCCAGTGCTTGTTGTGTTTGGTTTTCTTACCTTGCTGACGTTGGGTCCTCTGTCTACTCAAGTGATGTTCGAGATACATTGATTGTGAAAGAAGGATGAAAGCATCTAAAATCTGTTACGCCACATTTAAGATACTAGATATTGTAATAGAGGTCTGTATTTGAGGTTAGATGACTCCAAGAGATGGAAAATTGTCTATTTTTTTAGGGTTGTGTCGCCTTGTTGAATTCGTAGTTTGAACTCATTTGACTCGGTTGGTGATGACTGATAAATGTTTTAAGTCATGGAGTTGATGGTGAGTCCAAATTTTGTGTATGTAAGGTTAAAAGCTGTCGGAATATGTTACAGGTAATTTTCTGACAGCAGGACCACTAGTTAGATGCATATTGGAATGCGATGTCTGTACTCGTAGCTGTCGTATTTGTGGAAGCCAGATGGGTAAGATTAAAAAATCTCTAGACAATTCTATACCATGGGGTAGGTTGTCTTTGATGTAGACTTTTAAGATGGTGAACAAAATAGGAGCAGATACTCATCGTGGTTTTACTCTTGATCTAAACTGGAATGAGTCACTGATGCAGTTGCTATCCATGCCTAAATGGAATTATAGGAATCTTCTCTCCACTTTTGTTGTTGTCATCTGCAAGCCGATTGTAATAGAATATTCTAAAGAATTGAATGCACTTTTTGGGACATTCATAATAAGATAGGGCTTCTTTTAAGAGTTCTTATTAATATTGAGTCAGAGTCATTGGTGAGGTCAGTGATGCAGGTGAGAAATATGCATGCAGTTGCTAACAGGGAAATTCCTAGAGAGTTTCAGCATTTTAATCCTTCAGTTTTTGATAGTGATTGCTGAGTTTATAAAGTCTGCCTCTACTTCTTCATGTATCCAATTCTGGACGATGAGCTGATGCAGTCAGTGATAAAATATAATGCCTCTATGCCTGTAGACCTCGGCTAGTATTCAATCAAGTCCAGCAGCCTTGTTGTCCTTCAAGTTTCTGATTGCTGAAAGAGCATATGAAAAGGAAAAAACAGATTTGAAATAAAGTTCCTCAGAGTCTTCCCAAATCAACCATTTGTTTAGATAGGCTACAACTTTAATACTTATTTGTTCTAAGCCATTTAGCAATATTTGTATTATTGGAGGAAAGCTCTTGAGAGCTATCTTCTGTAGAAATTACTGTTAATTGTAGCTTACAGGTCGACCTTTTAAGCCTGAAAAAAATCATTCCAAAACAGGGCAGTTGTAAAACTCGAACCTATAGCTTGAGTGATTAACAAACGGGACAGATCTCTAGCGATCATTATGCACCACTTAACCAAACTCCTGCAGTATCCATCAGCATTTCCCATTAAAACTTGCATTTGGTGAATACTGTATATGTAATATTATAATACAAGTGTAAACAAAATAATAGAATTGTGAATAAAAAAAGAGGTAAAAGTTCATGCTATATCACATACTATTTTCAGCAACTTAAACACTGATGTGAACATTGATTTTAACGTCACTGAATCCAAGTGGTAAAATCAGGCAACTACAATATGTGTGCACTACAGGAACTAAGTTTTATAATAAATAAAAATAGTTTGAAAAGGCATTTTATGGATAAAATATTAATTGTAAGATATTGACACATCAAAACCATGACTTGAAAGCGTTTTATAAATAAATTATAACTTAAAAATAAAAAGCACTTGTAGTTTTGCATTTGGCCAAATGAGTTTGAAGGGTGCCACTGGAAATTTGTTTGCTTCACTAATGCGCATGATGGGTGTATACAATTGTGTTTTACAATATCATAGCATCACTGTCAGGAAGCTATGATATGTAATTTACTATTTTAATGAAGATGTTGAATGTGTTCATCTGTAGATATGAATTTTATGATCCCCATACTGGTAATTTAGCCTTATTTTGGGGCCTAAATTTTCGCCCACTGGTAGCCCATCATTTGTTGGTCGTATATCTTTGGTATATCTTTAACTATGCAGGACAATCTTCCTTACTTGAGCAATTACTGTTTTAAAATACAGGGAAGGGATGTGCTGGTTAAGTGTTGAAAAGTAAAGGAAGAGTTAAAAGAAATATAATTCACTGGAATTTTAGGATTCTCCGCTCCAATGTTACCTACTTTGCAGTTGTCTTCAGCAGTTTTTCTCTTTATCAGGTCCATGATTATACAGAAGCTACCTAAATTGCGAACATTCACAGATATGAACAAAATCCTACCCATTATCTTGTCATTTATTATGTATGTTTTACTATACTGTATTATTACATTATCATTACTGTATTAGAATTTATTAGTATTGCATACTTTACGTTTTATGTTGTAGTTAAGAAGCATCAGAGAGGACTGGAATCATATCACAAGGTTCCAGGACCCATTATTCCAGATATCCTCGTTGAAGAGTGACAGAGAGATTCTTCTTCCAGAGACCAGAAAGTTCCACTCCCAGAGAGGTCCAAATATCTTTTGCCAGAAAAGTGTCTTCAGCAAAGATTATTATGTACAGTATTTACTATGCCTCGGTGCTTATCCATGGTTTGATAAAAATCTTATGGCAGTGAAAATATCTGGATATTTCATATGTTGATCAAGCATCTGTGTGACACACCAAGTACAAAACAATCTTTGCTGAAGACACTTTTCTGGAAAAGTATCTTCAGCTCGTGTTCCAAGGCAAAAGGAACTTCAGTGTTGAAGATATATCTGGAAAAGAACTATTAACTCTTTGGGAGAGGAATCTATTACTCTCTTCAACAGGGATATATGAATCAAAGGGTCCTGGAATCTTGTGTGATAATTGCAGTCCCCTCTGGTACTTAACCAGCATATATACAGTGCTGTACTTACGAAACATTAACCTTTGAACATATTAACATTCATTAATACAGGATACTTTTCTTAAGTAGTAGCTAAGTGTCTAGCTTAAGTAGTGTACAGTAGTTCATATGTGTGTTGTGTACAGTGCTTTTTTTTACCTATATACAACTTACGAACAATTCTATTTACAAACGGACTTCTGGAACCTAACTCGTTCGTAAGTTGGGGAGTGTCTGTATTTACTTTTGGTACTATTGGAGTGTTAAAGCCATTCTAACAAGTCTATTTTTAATAACTGAAAGTCTCCACCTACCTGCACCATTAATTTGCAGAAACAGGAAGAGCCCCTTAGAAGTGAAAAGACTGATCTAGTTGCAGTTAAGAATGCACCAGTGTAGGCCTTCCCATTGCTCTTGGTGTTTGGTGAAAGAGGATATTCCTGAGGGGAGATGTTTGTACCATGACTGGTATTCTCTTGCCAAGTGAATTATAGTTCATAGCATTTCCGTCCCTTGTTTAAAAGAGAGATTTTCCCTTTAAAGAAGCATTACATATGGTAGTGTAGAAGTCATTGGGGCCTGCTCTCAAGTACAAGTTTCTTTTTTGAATTCCAATAGGTATCAAAAAGCCCTTCCTAAGAGAGTCTTTACCCCAGCACCTTCCATGCATAAGGGAAATGACTAACTAGCTATTTCCTTAATGTATGGGTTTAACAAGAGTAGATTTGCAAAGTGTAGTTAAGTTGGTTTGTCTCTGATCACAACCTGTATCGAGAGTTCAAAGATTCTTGTCTGTTTGAAAAGGGCTGCATTGGGGTTCAATGCAGAGAGAAGTATAAGTTCTTCAGAAGGTTCCTATGCGCTCTCGATATTCTGCAATTCCTAAAAGGGACGCAGGATAAACAGAGCAACTTTTTTATTCTGTGGGGAGGAAAATGTTGGTAAGTTTCTGTTTACTAATGGGACTCAAGGTACTGAACTCTTTTAAGAGCTCACAAACAGAAATGACATATAATGCTTGCACACCCTAATACCAGTACTTGGGTAAATGAAACTCAGATCTCAACTTTCTTTTAATTTTGGAAATGCAAGGACACATTAAAAAAAATTGAATTAATTTTGGAAAACTGGAACAAATTTAAAAAAATTTAAATTTGTGGAGTGCAGCCTTGAATCCCGGAGGTTTTGAGCACGATTTTGATTCCCGGCACCACAGACATGCCAATACTTTGGCCTCAACTCGAAGATCACCTCTGTCACACAGGCAGAGTAGACTAGAGGATACTGCAGTTTCAGAAACAAATGACACACCGTTTATAATGGGAAAACTAAAGGCACGAACACACACTAATGAGTTTCCAATATGCAATCATTAATCGTTTGCAGGCATTAGCATAAAACAATTTATTCACAATAAATGAAGAATTAGCAAAACAAATACAGTTTGTATTCATTAAATTGTGGTTAACAAGATATGTTTGCAGTGCCAAAAGGGCAAAACCACCTTATGAAAGATTTGCAATTTATAGCGCAAAAACACATTTATTTATGATAAAGGAAGAATCTATTAGATAAATATGTAATCATTAAGTTTTGGTTAACAAGAAATGTTTGCAGTGCCAAAAGGGCAAAACCACCTTATGAATTATTTCCAATTTATAGCGTAAAACACTTTATTTACGAGTATTGACGTAAACACTTTATTTACAATGATAGAAAAAGGGTGAAATTTTTGCCTGGGCACCCACAATTAAAGATATTTCTTATCAGTGTGTATCAGGTCAAGGAATTAAATTTGGCAAATGAGATTCTAGTTATGTAATCTACAAAAGTTCGTTTGTATGGGAATAGACCTGAGAAAACTTACCTTGGAATTGATCAGTAACGGATTCAACAAGTTTCTCGAATTCCCAATTGGCTTTACCATACACTATCTCTCACCTTGTTTGTGATAGATGAATTCCTGTGAAGATGCCACGTAAAGAAGTTTGGAGTAAGCGTGACTACTGGGCAACCACAATGAAAGATATTTCTTATCAGTGTATATCAGGTCAAGGAATTAAATTTGGCAAATGAGATTCTAGTTAGGTAATCTACAAAAGTTCGTTTGTATGGGAATAGACCTGAGAAAAATTACCTAGGAATTGATTAGTAACGGATTTAACAAGTTTCTCGAATTCCCAATTGGCTTGACCAACGAGCTTTACCATACACTATCTCTCACCTTGTTTGTGCTAGATGAATACCTGTGAAGACGCCACGTAAAGAAGTTTGGAGTAAGCGTGACTACTGAGGCGAGATCTTGCCTCTGTGATGTTTGGGTGCCAATTCAGAGTGATTAAGCATCCCTCTTGGTGATGTCATCATTAGTTCAGCCTGTCGGGTTTACAGAGAGCAGTAACTTGTTCCCAATGTTTTTTTTTTTTTTTTTTTTTTTTACTATAGTGATGGTCCTTGGTAAGCAATTATGGCAGAAATGCAAGGGAGAGAGTATTTTAGGTGCAACAAGCGGAAACAAACAAAAGAAACTAGAAATATATATGGACAATATAGGTTATTGGCGGATATCTGCGGAGAATTCTTTGTGTTGCAGGAGAAGGAATTTTAAATATTCAAATAGTAAAGAAGCTACTGAAATGTATCTAGACAGGCTAATGACGTATCAGCAAGGTCAGATTTGTAACAAAATTATCAGCAAGAGGAATTTTTCTTATATAACATAATTTATCAGCAAGGGCAATTTTATAATCAGAAAACTGCGTAAATAATGTATCTAACAGAGAGAAAAGCAAAGAACAGAGATAGGATGGAAATTTTTATATTAGTCTCATGCTTTCTACACGTACAAGATATATTTAAAATTAGCTATATGCTGAAATATAAATTGCATATAATCATAATCTACAAAAGTCAAGGAGTGAGATTTTTTTAGTAAGAAAAGAAAAGACAGCTAAACATTAACTTAATAACTAATAAGGCATCTACTATGACCTCTGGTGACTGAGCAATATACACTGTCACAAAGGCTCTTTCTAGAGAATGTTGAAATAAGAAAATTCTACTACAGAAGGCGAAAAAATAACCGAGGAAGTTATAGTGACTTCAGTGTTATTATGAGGGATGAGAGATCCTTTTAAGGGAAACGAACAAATAAAAGAAAAAAAGTGGGATCCACCACTGGAACATATCATACTATCATTATTTAAGTTTAAGAATTCTTCATTTGCAATAATATAAAAAAAGAAATTACAATATACGTAAAAGGAAAATTTTGAACCTTGTCGTCCTTAACAGTGTCGACTGGATTTAAAATAGCTTCAGCTATTCGACACTAAACTAAATATTTCCGCCATATTCTGGCTTTCAAGTTCACACAAAAGGAGAATATAAAGCTACAATCAAAGAATTCTTCTTCGTTTTCCATAAGAAATATGTTAATACACATGGATACGTTCCTGAAGGGTGTATAAACACGCTATACTAAAGAAAACTAAGTAAAACTCATTTTTACAAGTACGTGACCAACTGAAATACGTAAGCTAAAAATAAACAAGTACAGTATTAAAGATATCAAGATAAACATAAAACTAAACAATACATCAGAGAAGTTATCTTTACAGACTAGTTAAGCTGAGGCTACCAGCATCAGCTTCCTCATTTAAGGGTAATGACCGTCGACTCAGTAGGCCAGCGAGGTCATTGTCCTTTCAATCAACATGTTGGGCATTGAATTTGAAATGATTCAGATAAGTGCCCACCTTTTCAGCCGGGAAGTCAGAGTGTCTGCCGTTTGTAACTATAGGAGAGGAAGGTGGTCTGTTGTCAGTGTAAAATGTCAGCCATACAGATGAACTTCAAAATTCTTTATGGCCTAGTATGCGCCCACAGCCTTCTCCATGGTGGAGTAATTCCGCTCTGCGAGGCAAAACCTGCAGCTTGCATATCGCATTGGAGCTACTTATATGGGTTGTCCAAACGGGTTTGCAAGAGCACGACGCCCAGACCCTCGTCTGAGGCGTCGGACTGCAAGATAAAGGGAAATTCTGGGCTTACCAGCTGTAATACTGGCTCACCCGCCAATGCTCCACAGAGCTTGAAAAATGCTCTCTCTGCCTCATCTCTCCATTTGCTGCAAAGGGGCAGCAATAGTGTTAAAGTGTGGAATGAACAGTTAGTAGTAGCCGACACTACGCAGGAATGATCTCACTTGAGTGACAGTAGCAGGTTTATCCATATCCTTAATAGCTTGCACCTTGTTTTGTAATGGGAACATAACTCCTTCTCCGACCACGTGGCCGAGATACTGCAATTGAGTGAAACCAATCTCGCATTTGGAAGGCTTTAAATGAAGTCCATGGTTCAGACGGGCGAGAACTCTACGAAAGTCGCAAGGTGCGATGACCAACCCTGAGAATGCACCCGGATGTCGTCTATAAAGCATGAAACATTGTCAAGGTCCTGCAATACTGTCCTCATGAGCCAGCTGAAGCAGCCAGGGGTATCCACCTTGCCAAAATGCATGACCCTGAACTGGTACAGAATGTATCTTGTGGAAAAAGCTGTTGGAGGCTTGGTAGTCTCGCTCAGCAGGACTGGCCAGATCCAATTTGGACACGTAGCGGGCTCGGGAGAATAATCAGAAAATATGCTCAGTGTCGGCAATGGGCTCTCCAAAGATGGTACGGGAGTTAAGCTTACGACAGCCGAGGCAGAACCTGTGACTGCCATCTCGCTTACACATTGCCAGTAAGGGCAAACACCAAGGTGAAATACTCTTTTCAACTATTCTGAGGCAGACCCAATTGTCAAAGTCTTCCTTCAGCTGTACGGACAGCTGGTGCAGAAGACCATTGGAATGCAAAAGCGGCTCTGGGTAAAACAATCTGACATGATGCTCAAGGGTAGCGGAGGCCTGGGAGGTCGTTGAAATGTTTTCGTAGTCTAATATCTTGTTCAGCTGTTTCCGTTGACTAGGTTGCAGTCTGGAGTTAATAATACAATCACTCACACTTCCCTTTTGGTGTGTGGGAATGGCAGGATCCTTACCATCATCAAAAGGTAAGGATACGTCTTCCATTACGAGGGCGGTTGCTGCGGCCAGAGGGGTTTCTTCCGAAAATGTCCGTCTCCACCGCAAGGGAGGAGTACAGTGATCCTTTGCTGGATTGCGTTTGTTGGCTCGCGTTTTGACTGTACCATGGTTTTTTTTTTTTGGCAAACTATTTTTTTTGGGGGGGATATGCAAAAATATTAAAATATTAAAAAAATAAAAATTTTCAGTATTTTCATTTTTTTATTGAGAAAAACATATTTCATTATGTAATTGATAAAAAAACAATTATTTCCCAGCCTATGAATAATAAAACAGTAAAAAATAGTAAAAAACATAAATTTAGATATACGTACATACAGTATAACTCACAGTATTGCATCATGTGAAATAGTGTCTGATAGCGTACAATGTATTGGGGTCGCAGCTACGTGAGCTAGCATATATATTTATATTTTCTGTAGTTTCATGATTTTATTGATAAAAAAACGTATTTCTTAGCCTAAGAATAATAAAACAGTAAAAAATAGTAAAAAACATAAATACTAACAGTATTGCAACATGTAAAATACGATACCGCTATCACCATTTCGGACAAAGGCTTCCACCATCTTCCATTGTCTTGCCTCACTCGTTCAGTCTAACTCACGTGTGCGCCGTTCACGTTGTGCTTATTAATACGTTTTGCTTGTGATTTCTTTACTCGCATATTTTAACCTTTGCAATGCCTCCCAAGCATCCTTCATCTGCTGAGGCTTCTTGTGGTGAGCCGAAGTGGCAAAGGAAAATGTTAACCATAACAGATAAGGTAAGTTTACCTATCACGTACATATAAATTTACGTTGCATGCTGTTATTTATAAAGTAAAGGGTGGTTTTTTAACAGTGCAAGGAGGGTTTATACAGTAAACGTAAAAATAATTGTAAAATACCTATGTACATGAGAATGTCATATAAATTTACAATTGCATTTATGAAGTAAAGGGTGGTTTGTTAACAGTACAGGGAGGGTTTATACGGTGTAAACGTAAAAATAAATTAAAATATCTATGTACATATAGGCTGATCCTACTCCGAGATTTTCCTGTATCGCGCCGGGTCCTGGAACCGAACCTTTGCGATAATGGAAGGAACACTGTACTCCAATATAGGAGGTAAGGGATGGCTATCATGGAGCACCTGTGTTGCTGAAGCCTCGGAGGTAATGGTGCTGCTAGGGGCACCTGTAGGGGTTGCTGAGAGTGCCAGCGCAGGATCCCTATGGGCCTCTGGGTCCTCGTGATACAGCTGCAGCTGGTTAATGTGGTATTTCCAGTTACTGCCATCAACATTTAACATGTAATGGATGGGGCACACAGTGTACAGACCTTTCCATCATAGCATTAGCTTGTGAGTATCTGTTGGAAGTAAGAGAGCGCGATCTCCGGGTGTCAGGGCACAACGCCGGGCAAGCTTGGCAGTCTGCTGTTGATCCTAAATGGCTAATTGTGCAGCTTTCCAGGCCTTTTTAGAGATAGGACGAAAACTTCAAAATACACCCAGTTCTTGGAATAACGCGAAGATAGGTTCTCAGAAGTGATGCGTAATGTAACGAGTCATTTTACATAAGAAACAATTATAATGGGTATAGATACTTTTCACAACCGTAAATAGACACACTATGCCTTAGATATAAGATAAGTAAAACATATTTTACAAGTACATAACATAGAAAGACCTGTAGCTATTTTTATTGAAAAACAAATACTGTAGTTAAGAGTACAAAAGATATTCAGATTTACTGTACAGCAAGCAAATTAACATACTCTATTATGCGGTGGGCAACATGCATACACTGGGACGTGCATGATGGCGGTGAGCACGTAAGTTAAACGGTAGAAGAGGAGGAGGATGCAGGAGAACGAACCTCTATCTGCAAACGTTTTGCCACCTCTGTATCAGCTGATGTTTGTTCTTAATTCTCATCCATGTACATAGCATTTTCTCCATTCTCTCCATAATATTCGATTGAGAATATGAAGACTTAAGTGAAGTTAAACTAACACCAGCTTTTGCATTTTTCTTTATTCCTTCCGCATTTTCACGGATAGTGCGCAACATACATTCACTGTGTTGCATCGACAGTTTTATAGCTGCCGTACTTTCACCATGCTCATAACGGGCCAACACTTGAAGCTTTACTTCAAGATTTATGCCTTTCTCGCTCTTTTGGGAGTAGAAGTACTTCCACAGTCTTTTCCTGGCTGTTTACTGGCCATGAGAGTACAGTATGTAATCTGTAAAATAAAAAGCACTGGAAATACAAACCTTAGCACAAACACAGTTATAACAAGTGATGTATCTACGCAGTATGCTGGGTAAAGAGACACTGAAGCACATGGCAGCATGGCGGAAAAGTGCCTCCGAGGCGGTCGCCTATTTACTAAAATTAAATTTTTTTTTTTAATATTTTGCGCGGGCATTATTCATGTATTTTGCATTTTTGTACTATTATATTTTGGGGGCGTTATTCTAATTTTGCGTATTTTAAAAACGCCTAAAAAGCAAGCTGAGTGTATACTCATGGACGTCTCTATCATTTTCCTTGATGGTAGGTGAGGTTCTAGGACAATTGGTTGAAGAACATTTCGCCGCAAACAAATTGCTGTACAGATATTCCGCCGAAAGGACATTTTGCCGTAAAGCAGAGGATGACTTATAAAAATAGTAGGGAAAAAATGAAAAGAGTAGGAAAAAAAAAGTTGAAAATACTCAGTAATTAAAGGGCATACATTTTATTTAAAAAAAAGTTTTTTTTTTTTTTTTTTTTTGAGAGCTAAAAATCATGTAAGTTCATTGTAATTGCATGCAAATAATGTTTTTTATTTTGATTGTACCTACTGACAATGCTTAGTATGCGCTTATAATTTTTTTTTTTTTTTAATTTCTATTCTTGTGCAGTAGACTATGTTCTTTTTAGAAGGAGATTCTTCATTTCTTAAGAGATTGATAAGTTTCCATATATTTGAATAAGTATGTGTAACGGATGCTTTCTTTGCGTTGCAAGAGTAGGAATTTTAAATATTCAAATAGTAAAAAAGCTACTGAAATGTATCTAGACCGGCTAATGACCTATCAGCAAGGACAAATTTATAACAAAATTATCAGCAAGAGGAATTTTTATAGTATAAAATTTATCAGCAAGAGCAATATTATAATCAGAAAATTGCATAAACAATGTATCTAGCAGAGAGAGAACAGAGAAATAGGAGGGAGAATTTTATATTGGGATCATGCTTTCTACATGTACATGAATATTAAGCTAGATATATTTAGAATTAGCTGTATGCGGAAATAATAATTGCAAAATTCATGGAGTGAGATTTTTTTTTTTTTAGTAAGAAAAGAAGACAGTTAAAAGGTAACTAAATAACTAATAAACCTTCTACAATGACCTCTGGTGACTTTGAGCAAAACTCTCTGTCATATATTCCATTGTCAACTTCCTGCAGATTGTGAAGTGCTATAAGACTTTTAGATATTAAAGAGAAACTGACACATCTAAAGGTTGTATATCAATTACAGTATGTGTTAATGCCTAATTTCCATGGCATGATGGGCAAGAGGTTCGAGAGAAATATTTTAAATTTGTAATATAATTAAAACTCTCAGAAGCTAACATATGGGTGCTAGTAACTCAAGTATAGTTCACAACTCCTTATCAGTGTACCAGGAAGTTCCCACCTTTTTTTGCTTCTTACTCATCATTCACCATACATACTACGGGAAGTATCTTCATTGTATCACCCTTTGGAAAGGAAGACATATTGCTTGCTCAAAAATTATGAGATAATGTTAGGAATATGTAACACTGATAGTACTCAGACTTCAGGAAAGTGTACAGAGGAGAGGAGAAAGGGTATTCCATTGGCCTGAGAACTGATGATCCTCCTCATGTGGCAGTTATTCAAGGAATTGGATAATCCTTCTTCCAAAATGAAATCAGCATCATCTTGATGAAAGGTGAAAGCTGAAATAGTGTTTCCTTATCCTGAGAAAAATACGTACTGTATAAAGAAATAAAAGTGAGAACAGGAATATGAGCTACAGAAATAATCAAATGACTCATGGTAGGAATGATCCTCCTGTCAGAGCTTGATAAACAAATATTTAATTGCCGTCTTTTATCAGATGGGACAAATTGGGATATAAGTTATTTTGAATGATACCTACTCAACATCTATTTCTGTAGGCTCAGTTGACAGATATACTGATTTCAAAGAATAAATTCTAAATATAAATCTGGAATATGTCAAGAACTTTTACTCATCAACAGAAATTGTCTAGACCCACCATAACCACTCCAGGTAGTCCAACTCGCACCCAATACACGGGCAGGTTGTAATGTCTAAAATTAACTAGGAAGTCCAGGTGCTCAAGTTTTAACTGCATCTCTCAGTCCTCTAACTGCTCTCTCTCTGCCCAGCTGACCCACATAAACACACCGTCGTGATTGTCATTAGTAAATATGGCAGCAGTCATGACGTCATTAGCAAACACGATAGCTTAAACAAACTGACACCATCGTCCTTCTTCCTTTTTTTTTTTTTTTACACAATGTCCTATGTATTCCTTTACATAGTCTATATCCCAATTGTCCACATACAAGTGCTGTATGTGATATACTATGCTTTAATTTAATCCTTGCTGATGGCAGCACGGAGTTGCTCTGGTAATACCCTTCTTAGTGAGGCATTAAGCCAGCTGTCCTGATGCATCCACCCAAGCCACTTCAGCAACCTCTCCACGCCCCAACATCTCGCATAGCACTGCTATATCGATCCTCAATATTTTATCAAGCACACCTATTTGAATGCAGGGAATCCACCATGCTCTACTTGGTAACGAAGGTCTGAATCCTTAGATTTCCTCAGCCAGATATCTCCTGCAGTATTCTGGATAGGTACACAGCGGTTTCAAGACAATCCAGTAATGCCAATGCCGCCGCAGACAGAGTGGACTTAACCACTTGTCTGATCCTTTTTGACTGCCAGTAGATGGAGCATCTTTTGTCATCATCACTCTGCAAGACTATGATAAAACCTCCTTGTGACCCACTACCCACCAAATTGGCAAAGGAAGCATCTGAAAAGCACTCAAGGTAACAATATTTAAGCCTTGACATTCTTGGCATATGCATCAAAATGTTGTCTGTCTTCACTCTAGATATGACCTTGTTAAGTCGCAAGATGTCAGCCACTGTTGCCCGGTTACATGCTGCACTCAGTTCCCGCATGTCAAAGGCAATGTCTGGACGGGTATGAGTACCAGTGCTCAGTATTCCAATCTTTCCAACTCTGACGCTTCTCCCGTCTTCACATTTGTCCTTTTACGACTGACTGTCATAGGAGTCAAAGTGGATGAATAATCTAGCTGGTCCAATGTAAAACCGCCATATTTGTATGAGGTGATGTTCAAACCTACAGATTTAAATGCCTTTTACCCAAAGCTTCCAGTCAGAAAAACTTGCTGCAACTAGTCTATCACTTTACTCTTGAACTCTGGAGTCCGTGCCTGCAAAAAATCATCCACATAAATACTGATTACGCCCTCAATCCTGCCATTCCATCTCCAGTAAAACAATACTGTATCCAGTGAGCACAACTGAGTGCCGAGATCTATTAGCTGGTTTTGCACTCGAGATACCAGTGACGGGCTGCATTTCACAAGCCATATACATTTTCTCAGCTTCCATAGCCGGCCATCAGCGAACTCCGGAGGAGGGCGTAGATATATGTCCCTACTGATTTCAGTGCCCTGCAAATAGGCTGCCTTAAGGGGGGTTTACACGGTCAAACGGTTCGTCGAACGCGGTTCGACAAACAAGTGTTTGAAGTGATGGTCGAACGTGTGAACGAGGTAATTGGTTGTCGAACGTGTTCGACAACCAAATACCCCGTTCACACGTTTAAACATCACTTCAAACACTTGTCTGTCGAACCGCATTCGACGAACCGTTTGACCGTGTAAATCCCCCTTTAACTTCCAAGGAGAGACAGGTCCAACCCATGCCCGCAGTGAGCGATAATGCCAAACGTATGGCTTCCTTTGAGCATGTCTGGGAATCCTTGCAAAGTTCACCTATGTTCTCCTCAAATCCTATTGCCACCAGGCGTGCCTTCACCACCATTTGTCCTCCCTTAACTTTCTCCGTCACAACCCACTGCGCAGGTAAAGTCTTTTAACTAACATCTTCTCCCTCCTCATGGACTTTATTTTCCCTCCAGTTCTGTATTTCTTTTTCCTTTGCACACATCACCTCTTGAAGAGAATTATCATTTCTGTACCCTCATCGACAATCTTCCAGGTACTAAAATCTCAGTTCAGATCCGCCCAAGAGATGCTCCCATCGGAATCCCACCGAAAATTGTAACAGTCTTTATACTTTCCTGTGGCTTTGCCAGCCCAGCTCACAACTCGTCCAGACACCAGCTCACCACTTGCTACGAATTCCTTGTATGTGCTGGCCTGCAATTAGGCATGAAGGCTGCTGTGGCACGGGCACACCTTCGGGCTCTCCTGACCTATCGTCATCCTTCGCCTCTTGTTTACAGTGCCCACCATCACTCTCTGACTGTTCTGCGTGTTCGTGCTCTCAAGACACTACTGGCTATGGCTCTACATCCTTATGTTTCACTGTCCCGTCCGCATCATTGTCTCTTACCTCCCCAGCAGGAGCTGGAGCCCATGCTAGCCTACATGCATGGGCCCTCACATAAACTCCCCCATGCCTCACTAAGACTTTGCTTTCCATCTCTGCCAATTACAATACCGGATCCATGCCACTTGTAACTGCCATGTCTCTTGTAAAAAACCTCATCACCATTTTGTACATTATCAAGGTCACTAGCATGAATGTTGTGTCATGGTGCCCTGGCCAGACGTTCATCTGATTCAATTTTCACAAATTCTTTCCTTGCTAAATGAAGACCATTCAAATTTTTCCGCACAAAATCTGATGTCCCAGTATCTTCCAGTGCGGGGGGATCATTGGCATACACCTTGGGAAGTCTTGGGTTGTGACCAAATATGAGCTGATTAGGGGAAAATCCAGAGAAGTTAGTAAGGGTATTACTCACTGATACTGCCCAGGCCAAGGCAACCTCCAAGTCACATTTACTTCTATGATTTTTCTTACGATATTCCCAAGCAATTAACCGCCCACACACTCCATTGCTTTAGGGGTTTTTGGCTGCAGCCTCTTCCAGGGCCCGTGTCTCTTCATTGTTAAATTCACATCCTTTTTCCGATAGGATTTTTCCTGGTGCTCCAAATATAGCGATCCAACTCTGGAACAGGGCCTTGATAATGGTGGCAGCCCGTTTATACCCAAGAACTGTTGCTGTACAGTACCGTGTAGCCAAGTCAGTGATGACAAGAAAATATTTTGCACCCCAAACCTTAAGGTCTAGGGCAATGGCCTCATTGAACCGAGATGTCAAAAGCAAACTGACTCCAGGGCGTGATCTCTCCTTTCCAAATTTAAAACTAATTTCACACTCGGTTACCTTACGGATTCCCTGTTCTAGTTCTGAAACCTTAATACCTGCATTAGTAATGAGTTTCATTAGCTTAGCCGCTGTAAGGTGTCCAATCTGTCTGTGGAGCTTGTAAGCCATCTTCCTCACATCTCTCCCCTGCAAGGCAGCCAAGGCAATCACTCCACCCAACTCCTGCGCTAGTCATGCTATTATCGGTAACAAATAGTGGCCTCATACTGATGAGTATTAATCAGTAATCCTTCCATGAATCTTAACTTTGTCAGATGCAAAGTTAATTAACATCTTCGCCTTCTTCATCGACTGCCCCTCAGGAGTAATGATGTTACATTCCACCACGTCAGTCACAACCTTCGCTTTCATACCACCAATAAAACATGGTAGAATTACTTGCTTTAGGAAGGGAATGGTGACCCATCGGCAAAGGTAAATGTGGCAGCTGACGATTCTTCAGTTATGTCTGTGCACTTATAATCACTGAGATTTTTCACAAAATAATGGAACAAAGTACTTCCACGCACTGTCATGGAGCACTCTGAATCTAAAACTGCGCAACCAGCAGACTCCTCTATAAGCTTCGCAAGCTTTTCCTTGTCTCCGGCATAACCTGTAAATAATGACAGATACACTGCCTCAGTCTCCCCTTCATTAGGCATATTTTTTCATATGCATCTGGGCAGTTCCATCCCCTGTGGAAGTGTGAGTCACATATCAAGCACCTCGACACCTTCCCATCTGGCCCTAGAGGATTTTGCATTCTACTTGTAGACGGATGGGGGTATCCCCTTAACCTGGTTTATAGTCTTCCCCTACGACCACCTCGGGACCCACGTCCTCCATGCTGAAAACCTCTTACCATAAGTGCCTCTTCCTCCTCCGTGTCACCTTCCACTTCCTCCACCAGGCAGACCGGTTCACATTTCACTCCACCTCCTACAATAGCGCCAGGCTGTACACTAACATCCCTACCAAATATGCGGTTCAAAGCAGCTTTCATGATATATGTCACATCAGAGATGGCCGACATAACCAATTGCTGCTCACAATCACTCAACTTGTATGAGGCAAGTAGCATGAGAGCCATAACTAAGTCTGAGAGTGTCATACCTTGGGTATTAAAAAAAAATGCGTATGTTCAAACACTAATACAAATTTTCCTGATATCTTGATCAATTTGCCTCCATAAATGATCGAGGCCCTGGAATGCTGCAAACTTCCTGTGCCCATCGTTCGCTAAAAAAAACATCAAGCTTATCTAGCAATGTCTTAACACCATTATTACTTTCCAAATCTCTAATCTCTATCTCAGAGGAAGCCAACCTCACCCTTCCTTCAAGTGATAAATGAATGGCTAATGCCTGTTTTTTTTCTTTGGTAAATCCGTTAATTTACACCAGATCTCAATATCTTTCCTCCAGTTTTCATAGGTCGACTCTCCCACAAATTTCGGTGGCCACTTGCTGCTGCCGGACGATGCCATTGTTGATCTCGGAACCACTTTCTGCTACCAATGTCAAGAACTTTTACTCACCAGCACAGGTTGTCTAGACTCACCATAGCCACTCCAGGCAGTCAAACTCTCCTCCAATACACCGGCAAGTTATTATGTTTGATTAACTATGATGTCCAGGTGCTTCAGCCTACTATACAGTCGGTTCCTTAGCTCAAGTCTTAGCTGCATCTAAGAGTCCTCTCTGCCCAGCTGACTCGTGTAAACATACCGTTGTGACATCATTAGTAAATATGGCGGCAGTCGTGATGTCATTAGCAAACACGATAGCTTACACAAACTAACACAATAAATGCTTTATAGGCCTTAGGGGACATCTCTTTTTTTCATGCTTCTTCTTTCTTGGAGGATTAAGGTTGAAGTGACACCCATATGCCTTCTCGGACACCTCCCAGTGTTTGTATGAAACTTGTAATTCCACCCCCAATTTTGAAGCAACTATTCTTTTTTACTGAAGTCCATAGAGCTCCTCATATAGATCATCTTTTTTAATGATATTAGTGATCTTTACTGTGGTCAGCGTGTCAGTTACCATTGAGACATAGCTTTGGTAGCACTGGAAGGCATGACCACAGGTGATGTCAAGTCTACTTTTACTTCTCAAGGTGAGGAATAGTTGCCAATAGTGAGATCGATACAGGACAAAATAAGTTAAGCTGAGTTTGGCTCTTGGGATTTTTTGTTGCAAACATCCTTTTGTGTATAAGAAAAATGAAGAATTGTTCATTTTGTGGTAGCCCATGTGAATGCCTGAAGCTCAATAAGTTTACAAGTAGATTCGTGGAGTTAGTGGTAGAATAGTATCTTACAGAACTCTTATTCAATAATGACGTAAATTCTAGAGTAGAAAAGGTCTGCAGACTAATCATATTTGAGGTATATAATTAATATATACCAGTACTTTATTTGTTTCTGAGTTGTTTCATATATTTACAATATATATGTTTTATGTTTAATATATCTCTTAAGTTTCTTTATTATAATATCAGGAAGAGGTTTCCACTTTTTTTAATCACAGTTGGGAAACTTTGTGGTTTCACTTGCAAGTACAGTACCTTATAGCCATTATAAACACAGAGGTGGTTATGTAAGATAATTACCATTGCAGTGTTTTCACATAGTTAACGTGTTTGTTCGGTAAGTAATTATTTCTTCAATAAAACAAGAAAACATAAATTATAGTTTCTGGTAAACTTTAAAACCATAAAAGAGAGACATTGAAAACTGGAATGAGAGAGAAAGCTAAATACTGTAAGTGAAACTTGAATTTATTTCAGAAATTTGAAACTGATCAGTATTTAAGCAACGAAATATGAACAAAAATTTTATATGTATATTAAATCGCAAGTGAAGGCTGATGCATTCCGTTATTTCTTCCATGATTAATATAAGTAAATTTTCTCCAATTGCAAATGTTGATTTTAACATGTATCAACACCAGTAGTTTTTTAATTCCAGACAAAGAAGAAAGCAGTTGTTGAGGCAAACGTAAAAAATCTTAATATTAAGCAGTTTGACTTGGAGTTTGATGTGGATCCTCTTTTCAAGAAAATGACCTCCCAGTTTGATGAGGGGAGTTCTGGTAGAGGACAGTTCTTGAGCACTTTGCAGTTAATGGTGAGCTTACAAGAACACTGTTTAATTGAATTGCAGACATGAAAAGTAATGTTATGTATGACATTAGTTTTGGAAGTATATATCGAAATTTCATATCTTGATATGCTGGAGTGGATATTTGATTTGGTTGTAACTAATATAGCCTAAATATTTTCTAAAGAACTTCAGATTAGAGTGGATGTATGTAAAGTATTTGTTTGTATTTGTCTATATTTTAATTCATTTATGATATCATATTCTGTATAATTTAGTATAGTGTCTTCAATCAAAAGCTGAGACAGATAAAATAATAATAAGTTATATTTTGTGCCTTTGTTTCTCAGTGAAACAATATTATAATGGAAAACTATAAAGCATCATGGATTCTGTACAGTACGTATTGGCCATTCTTGCTTGACTGTGACTTGATGGTGTCAACAGAGGTATCACTCTATAGCCAGTGGTGCTTATTTTTGGACAAATATTTTGAGCATTGTCTTCACAGTTTGAAGCTTCGTAAGAAAACTTCTTCGCAGGATGTATGGAAATACTTTTTCAGTGTAAGAGTAGTTGATAATTGGAATTCGCTAAGCGAGGAGGTAGTTAATGCTATCTCAATCCATAGTTTTAAGGACAGGTATGATAAGTATCACTAAGTATAAAATGGAACCGATCAGGAGACGGGAAGATACGAGCTTTGGGCTATTTTCCGTAAACACAATTAGGTAATCACACACACACACACACACACACACTCTCTCTCTCTTCTCTCTCTCTCTCTCTCCTCTCTCTCTCTCTCTCCTCTCTCTCTCTCTCTCTCTCTCTCTCTCTCTCTCTCACACTTATTCTTATCATAAAGAACCTCAAACCAACAAACTCTTGTGGTTCCGATGGGATACAACTTCGCTTCCTAATTGACTCATTGCCAGTTACAGTATTTTTCATTTTAGTCATTGTAAATACATCCATTGTTACAGGCAGTTATCCTAACCTCTGGAAGCATCCCTATATCATCCCCGTTTTTAAGAGTGGAGATACTAATAATGTTGAAAATTATAGGCCAATCTCTCTTCTCAGCATTCTGTCTAAAATACTTGAGAAGGTAGTTGCCACCCAGTTAATAAATTTCCTTGAATCAAATTGTCTATTATGTGAAGAACAACACGGTTTTCGGCCTAAACTTTCGACCGAGACGGCCCTACTTAAAATTACTGATAAAATTTATAGTAATATTGAAAATAAGAAAATATCACTTTTATTATTGTTAGATTTGTCTAAAGCATTTGACAGTGTACACCATCAAATTCTAATGAGAAAACTTTCCAAAGTTCATGTTGACTCATTTTGGTTCGAAAATTATCTGAAAGATCGAATTCAATCAGTTCGAATGGGCTCGACTCTCTCTTCTTCTTTAGATATCAGTTTTGGCGTTCCTCAGGGTTCAATTTTGGGTCCTCTGCTTTTCTTAATATATGTTAATGATTTACCTCAATTTATAAGAGATTGCCTACTTGTTATGTATGCTGATGACACCCAGATTATGCTTACTGGTGACATTGATAGAATTCCTGAAATCTTAAAAAGGGCTGAAGATATATTAAACTGTGCCAAAAGTTATTTTAACAGTAATGGTCTTTTACTGAACGAAAATAAAACTAAATTCGTTATTTTTGGATCAAATCAATACCTGTCCCGCATTCCTGAGAACATCAGTATAAATTTCAACAATGTTTCACTCTTCCCATCTAATAAGGTTAAAAATCTAGGAGTTATTATGGACAGTACCATGACATTTAATTTTCATATCGATGAACTACATAAAAAAGTGAACGGGACCCTTATTTACTTGAACAGAGTCTATGAAAGATTCGAGCCTGATTGTAGGGTAATTGTAGTACAAACATTGATTTTAAGTATTCTCAACTACTGTCTAAGTGTTTGGGGTTCCACGACTAAGACCCAGATGTTACGAGTGAAAAGGCTCCAGAATTTTGCTGCAAGAGTTGCCATAGGGGGGGTGCATAAACATGATCACGTGACTCCCCTCTTTGAGAGATTGGGTGGCTAAGGATGGACATGAAGTTCATATATAATATCTGTCTTTTAGTTTTTAAAATAAATCATGGAATATTACCGGAATGGCTCTTCTCATTGCCAACAGTTAATCAAGTGCGTATCAATAACGTCAACACCAGATATCAGAATTCTTTTTACGTGCCCAGAACTTCCACTGATATTGGGCAAGAGCCTTAAATGTAATGGGCCCGAGACTTTGGAACTCTTTACCCGCAAACTTAAGAAGTTGCCAAACATTACCCTCACTTAAATCTCATCTTTTAAATCACCTACTTAATAAGTGATTTTAGTCTCATTATTATCCTCCCATTGGGTAAACGAAGTGTATGTATGCATATTTTAATGTGTAAATTTTTTGATTTTGTGCTTTGCAAATTTCATTAGTTTTATTTTGACATTTTACATTGTAATTTGTAATTAGATTAATTATCATGTGTAAATTTTTTGATTTTGTGCTTTGCAAATTTCATTAGTTTTATTTTGACATTTTACATTGCAATTTGTAATTAGATTAATTATCATGTAATAGCCATTTTTGATGGAATAAAGTTTTTGACTTTGACTTTGACTTTGACTCTCTCTCTCTCTCTCTCTCTCTCTCTCTCTCTCTCTCTCTCTCT
>JAXCGZ010021548.1:5000-17500 GCA_037179515.1 Halocaridina rubra
AAGTCATGTGTATATGTATGTATATGTAAAAAAAAAGGACCCTAAACTCAAGGGAATACAACCAATATTCCATGACAATAACTCGAAAAAAGCAAAGAATAAGAAAAAAGGACCTTAAGCCTTAGGGAATACAGCAAATATTCCATTATGATAACTCGCGTAATGCCAAGAATAAACTAAAAAAAAAGAAAAAAGAAGGGACCTTTA
Source organism: Halocaridina rubra (assembly GCA_037179515.1). NCBI lineage: Eukaryota > Metazoa > Arthropoda > Malacostraca > Decapoda > Atyidae > Halocaridina > Halocaridina rubra. The sequence continues at coordinate 5,208 of JAXCGZ010021548.1, forward strand.
CCCCGAGGGAATATACCAATTAAGAGAACTTGTAAAGGGAAGATTGGAAATAAGTTCCATTCACAGTGTAGATTCTCTTCTCCCTTGTCTAGATTGGGTCGTATGTGGCGTTCCCTTGGGTTCAGATGCGCTCTAATTACATTGCATTTCTCTGCTCTTTCAAGGCCAAACACGCGCCCTGTTTCACAATTCACTTCCTGGTTTTGATTATCTCTTCTTCTTCATCTTTTTCAGTTTCTTCTACTACAACTACTACCTCACTTTGCTGTCATCTTCTTTTTCTTGTTTTTCTTCTTTTCTTCTTTATTACATCTTTTTCTTCTTCTAATCTCACTTCTTTTTCTTTCTCACATCTCATTCATTTTCTTATCTTCGTCTTCTTTTCTAACATCTTCTTCTTCTTCTTCTTCTTCTTCTTCTTCTTCTTCTTCTTCTTCTTCTTCTTCTTCTTCTTCTGCTATGCTTCTTTTCTTCTACTACAACTACTACCTCACTTTGCTGCCGCCTTCTTTTTCTTTTTTTCTTCAAGGACTTGTTTTGGCAGATGTAATCGTTACTCTAAGTGCATGCCCTTGCTTACCTCAGACCGTAACGGGGCGCGAACCCTCGACCTGACGCCTCAGAGTCGCGAACGCTACCGCTTAAGCCACGGTGACTACTCTTCTTATTCTTTCTAACATCTTATTCATTTTCTCTTCTTCTTCTTCTTCTTCTTCTTCTTCTTCTTCTTCTTCTTCTTCCTTTTTTGTCGCTAATAGTCCCCCATTCGAATGGGGGGGGGGCAAAGATAGGATGGAGATTGGGAATTATATAGGGAGTTCTTCCAAGCGCCTTGAGGCGAGAGCAGTCCCACGTTGGTCAGGCTTGAGCTTCCCGACTCGCGCTGTACCACTGAGTTACTGCGGTAAGTAAATAATTTACTTGATTGCACAAGCAAAAATACATCCCTGTACTACTGCTGTGTGACAGGCAGAGAAGAGAAACAAGTCTCTTCTACAAGCCAAACAAATAACTTGCAAAAGTCTACATCAGTGATTCTCAAAGGAGGTGCCGGGGCACCCCGGGGTGCCGCGAGATGGACTTTTTCGATCCACAGAACTTGGAATCGTAAAGTACCTAGGCCTTGCAAGGTACATGCATGGATGCTAAGTACTTAGGAATTTGCTGGCGGTGGCTGTAATCGAATAATTATTCCATTACTCCGATATATTCCACCTTCAGTTAGAAAAACAAAAATAGATTGTCATCAAGGGTACCTTAAAATTTCAATCGCCTTCATACGGATGCCTCGAGTCTCAAAAAGGTTGGGAATCCCAGGTCTACATCATTACCATAAAAAGCGATGACATGAAGAGGCTGTACAAGCTTCTACCCTCAATTCAAATTCATAGCTTGAAATTTATGTCTCTGCTCTTTCCTTCTTATAATTTACTTGTTTCTTTTTTTATCGTAACATTCACTTTATAAATTTATATATTAATAGGGTAAAATTGAACAAGTTTCGAGATTGTAAACTCATGAATTTTCTTTCTTAAGTCTATGAGCCTATGAAGAGTTCTAGGAATGCCATGAGCCTATGAAGAGCTTTACGAAGTCCACTAGCCTATGAAGAGTTTTACGAAGTCCATGAGCCTATGATGAGTTTTACTAGGACCATGAGCCTATGAAGCGTTTTAAAAAGTTCATTAGCCTATGAAGAGTTTTACGAAGTTCATTAGCCTATGAAGGGTTTCACGAAGTCCATGAGCCTATGAAGAGTTTTACGAAGTCCATGACCTGTGAAGAGTTTTACTAATGCCATTAGCCTATGAAGAATTTTATGAATTCCATAAGCCTATGAAGAGCTTTACGAAGTTCATTAGCCTATGAAGGGTTTCACGAAGTCCATGAGCCTATGAAGAGTTTTACGAAATCCATGAGCCTGTGAAGAGTTTTACGAGGTCCGTTAGCCTATGAAGAGTTTTATGAATTTTATTAGCCTATGAAGAGTTTCACGAAGTCCATGAGCCTATGAAGAGTTTTACGAAATCCATGAGCCTGTGAAGACTTTTACGAAGTCCATTAGCCTATGAAGAGTTTTAAGAAGTCCATTGGCTTATGAAGAGTTTCACGAAGTCCATGAGCCTATGAAGAGTTTTACGAAGTCCATTAGAATATGAAGACTTTCACGACGTCTATGAGCCTATGAAGAGTTTTACGAAGTCCATTAGCCTATGAAGAGTATTACGAAGTCCATGAGATTATGAAGACTTTTACGAAGTCCATGAGCCTATGAAAAGTTTTACGAAATCCATGAGCCTGTGAAGAGTTTTACGAAGTCCATCAGTCTATGAAGAGTTTTAAGATATCCATTAGCCTATGAAGAGTTTTACGAAGTTCTATGGCCTATGAAGAGTTTGATGAATTCCATTAGCCTATGAACAGTTTTACGAAGTCCATTAGCGTATGAAGGGTTTCACGAAGTCCATGAGCCTATGAAGAGTTTTCCGAAATAAATGAGCCTGTGAAGAGTTTTGCGAAGTCCATGGGCCTATGAAGAGTTTTACGAAGTCCATGAGCCTATGAAGAGTATTAAGAAGTTCATGAGCTTTTGAAGAGTTTCAAGAAGTCCATAAGCCTATGAAGAGTTTTATAAAGTCCATGAGCATAGCTATGAAACCTTCATCATGTATAAATAATCTATCCAGAGCTCTTCCGAGTCCATGAGCATCTGAAGCTTTTTTCCAAGTATTTGAGTTTTTGGAGAAAAGCTTCTTTAATCCATAAGTCAGCATAGAGCTTTGCAGATCTCATGAACCTTGGAAGATATTATCCAAACCATAAGCCTATGAAGACCTCTTCCAAATACATAAGCCTATGAAGAGCTTTTTCATCTTCATGAGCTTTTGAATAGCTTTTTTCCATGTCCCATATGCCAGAATAGAGCTTTGCAAATTTCATGAAACCGTGAATATCTTAATAAATCCATGAGCCTATAAAGACTTTTTCCAAGTATATAAGCCTATGAAGAGCTTTTTCGCGTCCATAAGCTTATGTAGAAGTTCTCAACTCCAAGTCCATAAGCCAGTTATGAGCTTTTTTGTTGTTGTTGTTGTAAGAGCTATTCCATATCTTACAGCCTTTGGAAGAGAGCTTGGAACGAGCTCATTTAATTTAGTGAGCTTCTGGAGAGCTTCTCCAAGCTCTCAAGAGGAACGGAATGTTCCCTCAGTAGTGCCTTAAAGTCATTAGGAATGTGAGAATAGTGACGGTGAGAATAGTGAAGGAATGTAATTTTAGGAAGTGCAGAAGGTGGTTTCCTTTGATATACTTTAATGGAGTGATGCATCCAGCGAGATAAAAGCTCCCGTTGAAGGTCTTTCTATGTCGGGCTTTAAACTAAGTTAACCACTCTGTGTTTCACTTTTGGGAAGAGATAAAATTTCATAAGTAAATTTAAAGTGATTTATGTTTAAAAGTCTTCGTACAGGATTTTGATTTACAAATTTAAAGTGAATTTAATTTAAAAAAAAACTTCGCTTTGAATTCTGATATTATTATTATTATTTTTTTTTTTTTACACACGTTCATTATAACTGGCTGTGCTTTTGGGAGGAGAAGTATGTTCACTTAAACAAACAAATATAAAGTGATTTTTATATATTCAAATATTTTTTTTTGCTTAGAATTCCAATTTACAATTTCTTTTACACGCTGTAAATAAATAATTAGCTAAGGTTTTGAGAGAGAAAAAACTGAGTTCGGAGGCAAATTTAAAGTGATATGCCATTTACAAAGAAATATCTTGAAATTTCGATGTACATTTTTTTTTTACACACGGTACATATATAACCGATTTGGGTTAATAAAAAATATTTTCTTAACTTCGTTATTTGAAAAGAAAAACCAAAATCTCTGAATGTGGTTGAAATTCAGTCTTTTCTTAACTTTATATATATATATATATATATATATATATATATATATATATATATATATATATATATATATATATATATATATATATATATATATATATATATATGTATATATATATATTATATATATATATATATATATATATATATATATATATATATATATATATATATATATATATATATATATATATATATATATATATATATATATATATATATATATATATATATATATATATATATATATATATATATATATATATATATATATATATATATATATACATATACATATACATATACATATACATATACATATACATATACATATACATATACATATACATATGCATATATATATATATATATATATATATATATATATATATATATATATATATATATATATATATATATATATATATATACGTATGCGTTACATATTTATTTTGACGCCATTTACTGAGTGGTTTGAAAAAAAAATATGATTTATGTATTCATGGAGAAAATAGTTTGCGTAAATTTCTAAAATTTACACAATCCCTCACCAAATGAACCTTAACAACCAATAGCAATGCGAGTCTTAAAATCTTCTCACAAAACAAATCTCATTAACCCTTCATAAAATGAACCATATAACCCCTCGCAAAAAGAAGTTTCTCAATCTATCACTAAATGAACCTCACCAACCCCTCGCCATATGAGCGTCATCAATCAACTAGCAAAGTGAACCATCAAACCCCCGGAAAAGGAACCTCATAAACCTTCGCAAGTTAAACCTCATCAAAAAATCTCGGCTAAATGAACCCCAGTATTCCCTCGCAAAATTAACCCCATCTAAAAACCTTTGAAAAACGAACCCCATAATCCCTCATAAAAATGAACCTCATCACACAACCCCGAAAAATGAGCCTCAACAAACCCCAGTAAACTAAACATCATCAAATAATCTCAGTAAAATTAATTCCAGTAACTTCTCGCAAAAGGAACCTCATCAAACAACCCTTGGCAAAAGGAACCTCCTCAACCCTTCGAAAAATTAGCCGCCTAAGAGCCTTCGTGAAACTAAACAAACAATAAACTTAAGTCCTAAAATGAAGACAAATAGCTTGAATAATTAATTACGATATTTCCATGCAAAGCATATTTAATCCTGCACATTTGTCAAGGATAATCAAGTCTCTAAAAGGAGCCCAACAAAAGTCTAGTTAAAGAGCTTGAATATAAAGAAATACATAAGTTAATAAATAAACAAATAAATAAATACATAAATGAGTAAATTAATTAATATATTAATTAAATACTAATTAAATAATTGACGTGCAACAACCATTGTCTGCCTCACCTCCACATTGCACACTCTATCCATTCTTGACACGCCTACCATACTTCTCACACAATACATCTCCCTTCCATTCAACTTTTTCCTTTCATCCACTCATATATGCCTCGTCTCTACTTCAAGAAGTGCTGCAGGATCAATGATTCCTTCATAAAACTGTTCTTTATATTCATACCCAATTACATATTTTTCATTTCAGTTTTCATCCCATCTAAACATTTATTCGCCTCCTTCACTCTAACTCACCTCCGCCTCCATTTCTCCATTCACCATGACGTCTGAACCCTCATACTTAAATCTATAAGATAACTAATCCCTTTTCATCTTTTATTTACTCTCTAGCCTGGATGCTTGGCTGGGTGATGTGCAAATCTGTTGCCTACGTACAAGGGGTGTCTGTCTCGGCCTCTGTCAATTCCCTCGTGGCTGTTTCCTTAGACAGGTAAGTCGTTGTTGATTTCACTGATTCTTTTATATTACAGGCAAGCTTTTCCTAGAATGATATATCATATTTTCCTTCCAGTAAGGTATAAAAACAAACAAACAAACATATATTTCCATTTCTGTACAATGACTATTCGTTTACAAAACTAAGAATAACTTATAAGTAGACATGTAATTGAACTAATAAGTAATAGGGTAATACATACAGTTAAAAGAAATACATGTCACTTACAAAACTATATTTATTGAAATCGATTACAGAAGCCTGTAAGAGACTGTGGTGATTTTTTTCATTGTATTATTTTAATATTGTCAAAAACCATGTAAGCATCTGCAGATATGCGAATATATGTTTCTTTTCATCGGAATGTACATATTTCCATTTCACAAGTAGCTGAAGAGGTTTTCTTAAAATATAATAACAACAACAAATAAATAAATATAAATATATTGAATATATTAATATAAAATAATCATATAAATAAATTTGCTTAATTGCATATACTCGTCACATACTAACATGTTAGTGGAATTATAAGAGAGAGAGAGAGAGAGAGAGAGAGAGAGAGAGAGAGAGAGAGAGAGAGAGAGAGAGAGAGAGAGAGAGAGAGAGAGAGAGAGAGAGAGAGAGAGAGAGAGAGAGAGAGAGAGAGTAAAATCAGCAAAAAATATAAAGAAAGAAATATATAAACAAATACATAAAATTGAGAAAAATAAAATAAATCTCTGACGTCCTCTAACCCAGAAAAAGAAAAAATAATCTGATAAAACATGTTTATATTGTATATACATACATACATACATACATACATACATACATACATACATACATACATACATACATACATACATACATACATACATACATACATACATACATACATACATACATACATACATACATACATACATACATACATACATACATACATACATACATACATACATACATACATACATACATACATACATACATACATACATACATACATACATACATACATACATACATACATACATACATACATACATACATACATACATACATACATACATACATACATACATACATACATACATACATACACAATTACGCACCCACATACAACGGAAACGATTTTCGAATCTGCATATAAAGGAATAAAACACATTTGGACATAAAATGCAGAGCAAAGGCATAAAACTCATATAGAACATAAACGGAAAAGACAAAATCTTCAAGTCTCTTCTTCAGACGTGACTAGAATAACCTACTTATAATGAACCATCTTTCTTGGAATCATACTGGAATCGATTATTCCGAGGCTAATACAAATTCCCATACGCAGGATTGGCTTACGTAAACATATCCAACAGCATTATCTGCTGACACAATGTTAATGAGATAGGAAGTGAATGCAAACCTTTAAAACGAGAAAATATTTTCATTTTCAACACATTTCCTAGTTCTCCATAGATTGGTATTCATGACTAACAAAATATGCTTTATCTAAAGATTGCGTAAGGGTGACGTGGGCCGAAGTAATTTCTCGCACCTGCTAGCATTGTAAACTGGGACGGATGAGTGTAGGGGGTTGTCAACTATGAATTGAATATGAACAGATGGAGGAAGATATCACTTCTTACAGACAGAAAAAAGAACAATATACATAATATATTTTTGGCAATAATTCCAGAACTAAACATATATAATGATCATATTTCAATGGCTTCCATCGAATCTGTATATCACAATCTTATATAATCAGACAGATATAGACAGAAGGACAGAAGGTATAAACAGACATAGGAAGAGAACATACATACATATACCTTGGCTGTTTCCCCCTTTAATTGGGGGGTAGCCGACATCAAAAAAGGAAAACAGTTTGGGGAGAAGTTATTCTCCCCTCTACTCCCCCTCTTCTTTGACGTCTCACAGGAGGTTGGTACAAGGGGGGGGGGATTCCTAGTCCCCCCGCCCCGTCCACTTTTAGTCGCCTTTTACGACACGCAGGGAATACGGTGAGGCTATTCTTTGAAAGAACAAAATATACCATTTGAGTAGCGGTAATAACTTCCTGAGCTCAGAGCAATTGGGCTCCCCTTTGAAACGGCAGATTACAATATCAAGAGGCAGAGAACTATCAATATTGACAGACTATACATATAAATGTATACACACACACACACACACACACACACACACACCACACACACACACACACACACACACACACACACACACACACACACACACACACACACACACACACACACACACACACACACACACACACACACACACACACACAAAGAGGACATGATGAATTCGAGGATTAGTAATAACTTCCTGCTCAAAGATTCTTCTTCTATACTTCTTTCAGATTCCTTGTCATGTGATTCCCTTTGGAACTGCAGATTACAATAGAGGGAATCAAACGCACACACCACACATATACACATATATTTGTACGTGTATATATACATACACACATTGACACACGGACAGATGAACATATACAGGACGTGAGAGATGGGCCATACCTTCCTGCTTACTCTCTCTTCTTCTTCTGTTTTGCTTTCAGATTCCTAGCCATCTGGTTCCCTCTGAAATTGCAAATAACGACGCCGAGAGCCCGAGCTATCATCGTCATCATTTGGATCATGGCCATCACGTCTGCCATCCCTTACGTTGTTTACTTCGAGACTAAAGTCTTTTATCCGGAAGTTCCTGAGCTTATCGTCTGCGTCGAGGTAAGAAAAAAAAATCACCTGTTCCCATTTTTTTGAGGGAGGGGGGTCTTGTCTGCTGTGATGAGTGTGTCAATTTGACAAAACTATATTTTAATATAATTTTTTCTGTTTTTTTCTTTTATTTCGGAAAGTTCCTGAGCTTATCACTTGTGTCGAGGATATATATATATATATATATATATATATATATATATATATATATATATATATATATATATATATATATATATATACATATATATATATATATATATATATATATATATATATATATATATATATATGTATATATATATATATATATATATATATATATATATATATATATATATATATATATATATATATATATATATATATATATATATATATATATATATATATATATATATATATATATATATATATATATATATATATATATATATATATATATATATATATATATATATATATATATTAATATATATATATATATATATATATATATATATATATATATATATATATATATATATATATATATATATATATATATATATATATATATATATATATATATGTATATATATATATATATATATATATATATATATATATATATATATATATATATATATATATATATATATATATATATATATATATATATATATATATATATATATATATATATATATATATATATATATATATATATATATATATATATATATATATAATATATATATATATATATATATATATATATATATATATATATATATATATATATATATATATATATATATATATATATATATATATATATATATATATATATATATATATATATATATATATATATATATATATATATATATATATATATATATATATTTATATATATATATATATATATATATATATATATATATATATATGTATGTATATATATATATATATATATATATATATATATATATATATATATATATATATATATATATATATATATATATATATATATATATATATATATATAGAGAGAGAGAGAGAGAGAGAGAGAGAGAGAGAGAGAGAGAGAGAGAGAGAGAGAGAGAGAGAGAGAGAGAGAGAGAGAGAATGAGAGAAACACGTGTACTATTTTTTTCTGTCGTACCACTTTTTCTTGGATATATACATTCGAAAAAAATATTTTAGTGAATATTCTCTTGTCATATCTATTTTCCTTTTTGATGTGTCGAGGTGCAAAAAAAAAATAAAGTTTTTTTTTATATTTTTTTCTCTTCTTCTTTGATGAGTGTGTACATATGAGAAAACAACATTCAGTGATTATTTCCCATTTATTTTTTCTCTCTTTTTTATTTCGGTAAACTCAGTGAATCTATCTCTTCTCTCTTGACCCTTAATTATGACAATGCTTACACTTTGTAATATTCTAATGGCTATTTATTTTCATTTCATTACTTTTATATATTTGAGATTTCTTTTTTTCATGCTAATTTTTTTCTGTTTTATGGTTTCCATATCTTGAACTTGTGCACATGTAGAGGAAATTATTACAGTTAATCTTTTCTTTTGTCATTTAGTTTTCTCTTATTCAATAAGTGGAAAATATTTCAGTAACTTAGTTTCCATTTAAACATTGTTTTTTTTTTCTTTAGGTGGAGCTTTAAACTTTCATGAAGAATATATTTTATATCTCTTTCTTGAGATAAAATTACGATGACTTTCTCTACTCTAACTGTTTTTTTTTCTTTATATTTATATTTTTCTCAATTTACTTTTTTCTTTCTTTCCCCTTATATAGGATATGAACACTTGAGGATATAATATTCAAGTGACCCTTACTCTTTTCTTTTTTCTTTTTTTTTATTTTCCTCATATTCACAACATGGGAAAAACTTATTCTATTTTTTTTTATTTCTTCTTTTACTTTCAATTTTTATCTTACGAAGTTGAATGTGTGTTCCTTTTCTTTATTTATTTTTTTTACACTTGCGAACACAACTTTACTTAAATATTTATTTGTTATTTTCCTTTAAATGACTGTGTAAATTAGATAAACCTTAATTAACTGTTTTCCTTCTCATTTTTATTTTCTATGGGGGAAAATTATTCCATGTAAAAAAGAAAATTTAAAATTTTCCTATTCGTTTGTGTCCTATATACGCCCACTTGGTAAAACTAAATTTGGTTTACTATAATCTCTATTAGTTTCCCGTAACTTGGAAAAAACTATGAGGTATTTGTTACCCAGATTTCATTCACAATATGCTTTCTTTATTTTTTTTTGTTTATCATTTCTAATTTCATTATTTTCTTCAACATATGCCACACAAAAGTTTTTAAACTGATAAATAAGTTGGGGGAGACAGCCAAGGTAGATAAAAAAAAAAATATAAGCAAGTAAGCTATATAAATCTACGCTATTTGGTAGCCAGATTTCATTAACAAAAGTCATCTTTTTCTTGTTTTTCTTACACTGATTTTTTATTAATATAAACCAAACAAAATAAAATTTATACATATGAATATACATGGTTTAAAATATAGATGGCAGAAAAAAATCTGTATTTACGTAGTTTTTTATATTCTAACAATGCTAGACTACCAAACAACGTAAGTCTATTTTGCACATTAAGAACTACGAAGTCACTCAATAAAAACTTAAATCTTCTTCTTCTTTTTAGACGAATTAATTCACTTGATTAAGTTAAGCATCCTTCAAAAATGTCTTCCATAAACTATAAACTTTTTGTTTCTTGAGACGAATGTATTGGCTTGGTTAAACTAAGCCTCCTTCGGTAATATCTTCAATATATTTTCTTTTCTCCCTTTCTATTATTATATAATTTTTTTCTTTTTTGAATCTGACACCTGAGTGGACAAATTAAATTGTTTTCATTGTGCCCGGGCATCAAGAATACATGAAGAGAAAAAATACTAGCTTAAGAACAAGACAGGAATAAGAAAATGATAAATAATAAGAAAAAATAAGACAGGCTGAAAGAATAGTCAATGAAAGGATAACATGGAAATATGACGGGATTAGGCCCTGAAATGACGATAGATCAGTTTTTTGAAAGAAGAAAAATCATAAAAGTTAGGGATGATAAAAGGAGGAAGAGAGTTCCAGAGTCTGGAAGTGGAAAGAAAAGAAGAAGTCATTGCACCGACCAATCCGTGAGCTACAAATCTCAATACAGTATCTGTGTGACGAGGCCACTTGGTGGTAATACGTGGCCTATCCAGTGGGGGAAGGATGCAATTCGCCGACTCATCAGAGCAGTGATGGGAATAGTACCGATAGAAAAGAGAATGAGATGATACTTTTGGGGGGAAAATAATACTCCAAGTCACATGTTCTAGATATAAAGCTATTAATTTTAATTTGATTTAATTAGAGTATGCAGGACTACTGCACTATAATCTTTTTCGTGTTTTTTTATTCCCATTGTAGTCTATCTGTATCTTTATACACAAAAGCCATTATCCCCTATAAGGGGTGTGGCTGAGTCAAAGCATAAAACTTTACCCTCTGTGGGGGGAAAATACAAAGAAGGGGATTCCTAGTCACCTTGTTCCGTCGAAGTGCTATGGAAATTTGAGTTCTTTTTTCTGTCTCCATTTAGTCGAAAGAGTACCGTTTTACGTGACACTATTGATCTCCATTATGAGGTTGGAGCTGGGGAATTATGGCTGGCTCTATCACGAGTTTGTCACTTTAAGAGTTGAATGTTCTCAAGAACGCTCTCGTGGACCCCTCTCCCTTTGGTAGAATGTATTTTATTTTATTTTTTCCCCACTCCATGCCCTCAGCTATACAAAGTCACAATTATCCCTTTCCCAAAGGCGATTTTATGAAG
>JAXCGZ010021548.1:32500-40916 GCA_037179515.1 Halocaridina rubra
GCAGGTGTAACTGTTACCATGAGTGAATGGGCCTTTTCAAACTCTTTGTGCTCGCCTGTTTATATATAACATAGATTAACCGATGAATCACCCTTTTTTATGAAAAATTTTCATTCTGTACATGATTAAATATTTGCCAAGCTAACATTGTCAAATCAATGCATTGCCTAAGTCATGCTTTTCATTTTGTGATTAATATAGGCATAATGTTGTTTTCAAAATACATGTTGTGTATATTCGTATATATCTGGAGACATAATGTCTCTTGCTGTGTTTTGATGTTCGTTATAATATACGAGTATTTACTTGAAAACATCGTAAATACACAACTGTGTTTCACATGATTTTAACTTAAAAGTTTACTAATTAGATATACACACAAATTAACGATATGTACATATGTACGAAACCAGGTTAGGTTAGGTTAAATATGGTTAAATTAGTTTTCGTTGGTAAAATTTCTTAATCGAATTTTTTTTGACTTATTTTGCAATATTTAGTGAAGAGTAAATCCATTTTTGAAACACACACACACACACAAACACACACACACACAATCTTACACATACATCCTCACGTACTTTTGCATAAACACTCACAAATATCGGCAAACCTGCCCTTTATACTTAGAGATGAAAAAAAAAATTCCGTAATAAAAACCAAATAATAAAAACTAAAAGAAAGTAATAAAATGAATAATTTAAAGTCAATATAAAGAGGAGAAACAGGAAGAAAGCAAAGCAAGGAAAGACAGAGCCCTGGCTCTGCAAGGAAGACAGACTGAAATAGACAAAAACAGACAACTGTCTAAGATACAGTTTATCAGGTATCTATGACAGTGACTGTGAGTTGTCTAAATATTATCGCTAAAATGTACATATAATTTGATGATGATAATGATGATGATGATGATGATGATAATGATGATGATGTACAAATTAGAGCCTTAACTTTAACTGATTGATAATCAATATGTAAATATCATTAGCGTGTATGGTTTCAACGACGTAGCCAAAAACACACACAAACCCACGCACACACACACACACACACACACACACACACACACACACACACACACACACACACACACACACACACACACACACACACACACACACACACACACCACACACACACTCACACACATACACATGCACGCACGCTCGCACGCACACACGCACGCACGCTCGCACATATACATACATACGAAATCAAACACACACACACATACATACATACATACATACATACATACATACATACATACATACATACATACATACATACATCATCATACATACATACATACATACATACATACATACATACATACATACATACATACATACATACATACACACATACTTACATACATACATACATAAATATCTGTCTACACGACAAATATAAATATCAATCTCCTCTGTAACTGACCAAAATATATTCCAACTATGCAATCCTTATGACATCTATGTACCATTCAGATAACGTAAGCGAACACATAAAACTAAGATACACACACACACACATACACACACACACACAAACACACACACACACTGGAGAACCTTATTTTACAACAAATCTGTACAAGAAATGTATGACATCTTTTGTGAGAAATATGGGAAGATAGTAGATTGCTGCATACCTGTCACCAAAGTAGGTGTAATTCATGCCAGAGAGAAATGGTTCGATAATGGGTGTAAAAGAGCTAAGGAGTGGAGAGACAAATGCTGGAAAAGGTATAGGAGGAGAAAAAACATAAATGCCTGGCAAACCTACAAAAGAGCAAGAAATGACTACCTAATTAAAAGGAGAGAGGCAGAGAGAGATTATGAGAGGGACATCACCAGGAAGGCTAAAGAAAATCCCAAGCTTTTCCACAGCTTTATCAGAGGAAAATTGAAGGTAAAAGAACAGGTTTTAAGGCTAAAGAGAGCGGATGGAAGCATCACTGAGACGGACGAAGAGATCTGCAAAGAATTGAACAAGGAGTTTCAGTCAGTATTTACAGTAGAAAATACCCCACCCCCTCAGATTGCAGTGATAGAAGCTCAAGGGCCGGTATTAGAGAACATCAACCTTACAGCCACAGAGGTATGCAAAGCGCTGATGGATTTAGATGTTCATAAAGCTACAGGTCCTGATGACATATCCCCTCATGTGCTTAAAAAATGCGCAAACACAATATCAGTGGCACTAAGTATCATATTTAAGGAGTCACTGGAGTCGGGGGAGATTCCAAGATGCTGGAAACAAGCAAATGTGATACCTATCTTCAAAAAGGGAAGGAGGGATACGGCTCTGAACTATAGACCAGTTTCCTTGACCAGCATAGTTTGGAAAGTTATGGAGAAACTACTAAGGAAACATATCTCTCTTCACTTGGAATCCTTCAACTTTTTGTCAGTGAGGCAACATGGTTTCAGAGAAGGTAGATCAACAGTAACAAACTTATTAGAATTTTATGATGAGGTAAGCCAAATCTTACAGGAAAGAGAGGGCTGGGCAGATTGCATATTCCTAGACTTCCAGAAAGCGTTTGACACTGTTCCACATGGGAGACTTATTAGGAAGCTGCAATCAATGGCTAGAATAGGTGGAAATGTCTTGGAATGGATAAAAACTTACTTAGAAGGAAGGGAACAGAGGGTTAGAGTAAGACACTCAGTGTCTGAATGGAGAAGAGTTAGTAGTGGAGTTCCACAGGGTTCAGTTTTAGGGCCACTTTTGTTCCTTGTATATGTAAATGACCTACCAGAGTCTGTAAATTCATTCATGAATATGTTTGCAGATGATGCAAAGATTGTGAAGAAAGTAAAAAACGAGAACAATGGTAGAGAACTTCAGGAGGATCTAAATAATCTGCATGAGTGGTCAGAAAAGTGGCTAATGAAATTCAATGCCTCAAAATGTAAGGTAATGAGAATGGGTACAAGTGCAAGAAGGCCCAAGCTTGACTACTCGGTGGCTGGAGTACAACTTCAAGAGACAGAAAATGAGAGAGATCTAGGAGTAAACATACTGGCAGATTTGTCTCCAGAAATACATATAAATGGCGTAGTAAGGGCAGCATATGCATTCTTATCAAATGTAAGGGTAGCCTTCAGGCACATGGACAAGGAAATGTTCAGAAATATTTATGTAACCTATGTGAGGCCAAAACTCGAATATGCAGCCCCCTTTTGGAATCCGCACTTGAAAAAGCACATAGCTAAGCTTGAAAAAGTTCAAAGACATGCCACGAAACTGGTGCCAGAAATACGCAATCTCGGTTATGATGAGAGGCTGAGGGAATTAGACTTACCATCACTCGAAGCTAGAAGAGTAAGGGGGGATATGGTGACAGTTTTTAAATTCCTTCATGGTTATGATAGAGTGGATAGGGATCGATATTTCGATATGGCTGGCTCTAGAACTAGAGGTCATAGTTTGAAGCTTCGTAAGAAAATTTCTTTGCAGGATGTAAGGAAATACTTTTTCAGTGTAAGAGTAGTTGATAATTGGAATTCGCTAAGCGAGGAGGTAGTTAATGCTATCTCAATCCATAGTTTTAAGGACAGGTACGATAAGTATCACTAAGTCTAAAATGGAACCGATCAGGAGACGGGAAGATACGAGCTTTGGGCTCTTTCCCGTAAACACAATTAGGTAATCACAATTAGGTAATCACGCACACACACACACACACACACACACACACACACACACACACACACACACATATATATATATATATATATATATATATATATATATATATATATATATATATATATATATATATATAATTCATTATATTTATACCTATTACATTTATTTTTCTCCAAAAATTAAAACTTTCCCTTAAATGCACATACAAAAAACACTAATCTATACATACAGTTCAAATCCTTTGGCAAATACCTACGGAGATTTCAAAAGAAAATGACCTTAAGTTGTACTTAATATGATGCGATGCACACGAGATATTCAAGACCTGACGTAAATCTTACCTGGAAAGATAAAAAAAAATCTTAAGAAATAAGTACTTGTGAATATGCAGCCCATCATGGATTTAAACGATGAAATGTGGTTATTTCAATGATTTCTGAAATAATACATTTTAGTAGTAATGTTCGTCGGAAATGATCGGTTTATGAGATATACCCTCTTCACATATAAATCAAACTTAAAAAAATTAAATTCCTATTATACTGAATAATCAACAAGAATAAAACACATTTCAGTGTTAACTTCAAATATGGGGGTAAACTTTACATTATATTTTCCCTAAGCGAGTGGCTTCGCCCACAAGATCCCCCTCAGCTAACATAAGGGTACGTTCTGATCGGTGCGATTATCGCTCAACGATGATCGTCAAGCGATTGTCTAGAACACTAATTCTTTGTTTTTGAATGGGGCTGTATTGCTTCGAACGACTGCTGCAGGACTCGCTCGAAGCAAAACAGCCCCATTCAAAAACAATGACTAATTGCTCTAGATAATCGCTTGACGATCATCGTTGAGCCATGAATGATCATCGTTGAGCGATAATCACACCGAGCAAAACGGACCTTAACTAATTTAGCTTAATACAACTTAACGTAGGAGGTAATTAAGGGCTTCAACTTCACAAATACCAAAAGTTATAGTCTTCAGAGTTTCTATAGCGAAATATAATTACAGATTATGTATGACTATTTCTCCATGTGGTGGCGCGCACAACATCAAAGAATAGCCCCAACGTATTCCCTGCGTGTCGTAAGAGGTGACTAAAAGTGGACAGGGCGAGGGGACTGGGAATCCCCCCCTTGTATTAACCTCAAACAAGAAGGGGAGTAGAGGGGAGAGTAACTTCTCCCCAAACTCTAGTTTTGGGGTGTCTAAATGTGCGTGGTTGTAGTACGATAGAGAGCAAAAGATGTGAGATTGGATATATGTTTGCTAGGAGGAGGATGGATGTATTGGCATTGTGTGAGACGAAGATGAAAGGAAAACAAGTGGCATTTGGTGAGATGACAGGTAGGGTGTCTGGGGTTGAAAGGGGAAGAGCGAGAGAAGGCGTGGCATTATTGCTGAGGGAATGGATGGTAAATAAGTTAGTGGAATGGAAAGAAGTGTCATCTAGGCTGATGTGGGTGAGGACTAGGATGGGAAGGAAATGTTGGGCTTTTGTTAGTGCGTATGGGCCAGGAGGTGAGAGAAGTGAGTAAGAGCGGGATGAATTCTGGAATGATTTAACTAAGTGTGTGGATGGTCTGAGTAGAAGGAACTATGTAGTTGTGTTGGGTGACTTGAATGCCAAAGTGGGTGATGGAGAGGTAGATGGTATTGTAGGAGAGTATGGGGTACCAGGTGGGAATGAGAGTGGCGAGACACTTAGATATATGTGTGGAGCAAGAGTTGGTGATAGGTAATTGTTTTTTTCAAGAGGAAATTAATAAATAAGTATACATGGATAGAGTGGCAATTGGAAGAGTGAAAAAAAGAGCATCGTTGGATTATGCGTTGGTAGCAAAGAAAATGATTGGTAGAGTGAAAGATGTGCATGCAGTTAGGGGTGTGGCTGCTGGGATGTCTGATCATATTTTGGTTGAAGCACACGTGGTACTAGCAAAAGAGTGGGAAAATAGAGTGGGGGACGTAGAAGGGAAGTGGTGACGGTGGAAGAGTTGAAAAAGCCAGAGAAGAGACAGGAATATCATAATAATAATAATAATAAACTTTATTTCCATTTCAATACAATGGGTATTCGTCAGCCAGGGCAAGCCCCAACCCCCCACTGTGGTGTCCAACCACATGCAAGTGATGTGTGAGGAAAGAGGTTTGTTGGAGGTGGCATGAGGAGGGGAAGCGAGTGGTGGAATGAAGGGGTGAAAATCAAGGTGGAAGAGAAAAAGAGGGCTTTTGAGGGATGGCTGCAGTGTAACAGTAGGGAGAAGTATGAAAAATATAAGGAGAAAAATGTGGAAACCAAGCAGAAGGTAGAGGAAGAGAAGAGGTTGGCAAATGTTAGGTGGCACAGGATTTTAGTAGGTCATATGAGGAGAATAAACAGAAGTTTTGGAAAGAAGTGAAGTGAGTAAGGAAGGGTGGATCGAGGATGGAAGAGACAGTGAAATTGTGAATGGATAGATGTTAAGAGGGAACGATGCAAGGAAAAATTGGGCAGAATATTATGAGTGCTTGCTGAATGTTGAGGAAGATAGAGAGGCAGCTATAGTGACAAGGGGGGGGGGGTTGAAGTGCCAGTAATGGGAGATGAAAATGATAGAGAGATTACAAGACAGGAGGTGAAAAGGGCATTGGATGAAACGAAAGCAGGTAAAGCACCTGGAATGGATGGTGTGAGAGCTGAGATGTTGAAAGAAGGGGGTGTGACTGCATTGGAATGGTTAGTGAGAGTGTTTAATATATGATTTATGTTGTCAATGGTGCCAGTGGAATGGTTGATTGCTTGTATAGTGCCCCTATACAAAGGTAAGGGAGATGTGTATGAATGCAGTAATTTTAGGGGTATAAGTTTGTTGAGTGTGGTAAGAAAAGTGTATGGAAGAATACTGCTTAATAGGCTTAGGGATAAGACAGAAAATGTGATCGTGGAAGTGCAGAGTGGTTTTAGGAGAGGTAGAGGTTGTACAGATCAGATTTTTATAGTTAGGCAGTTATGTGAGAAATATTTAGCAAAGGGTAAGGATGTGTATTTTGCATTTTTGGATCTGGAGAAAGCGCATGATAGAGTTGTTAGAGAGGCAATGTGGAATGTTTTAAGGTTGTATGGAATAGATGGTAGAGTGTTGCAAGCAGCGAAGAGTTTGTATGAGGGCAGTAGAGCTTGTGTTAGGGTAGGGAATGAAGTGAGTGAGTGGTTTCCAGAGAGTGTGGGACTGAAACAGGGATGTATGATGTCACCATGGCTGTTCAATTTGTATATTGATGGAGTCGTAAGAGAGGTGAATGAACGAGTGCGTGGTCGAGGTTTGAGAATAGTAGATGGGGATGATAATGAGTGGTAACAGAATCAGTTGTTGTTTGCAGATGATACTGTGGTGGTGGCAGATTCAGAGAAGAAGCTGTGTCACTTAGTGTCAGAATTTGGAATGGCGTGTGAGAGAAGGAAGTTGGAAGTGAATGTGGGAAAGAATAAGGTATAAGGTGTACAAGAAATGAGGATGGTGCTGGGTTGAATGTTATGTTGAATGGAGAGACACTTGAGGAAGTTGATCAGTTTAAGTACTTAGGCTCGGTTATAGCTGCAAATGGTGGAGTGGAAACAGATGTGTGCCACAGAGTGAATGAAGGATGTAAAGTGTTGGGTGCGTTGAATGGAGTGATAAAGAATAGAGGGTTTGAAATTAATGTTAAGAAAGTTTTGTATGAGCAAGTGGTTGTGCCAGCTGTGATGTATGGATCAGAGAGACGGAAACTAAATGTGTTAGAGATGAAATGTCTGAGGAGTATGATTGGTGTATCTTGGTTAGATAGGGTTAGGAATGAAGTGGTGAGAGCAAGAACGGGTGTGAGGAGAGAATTGGCAGCCAGAGTAGATTTGAATGTTCTGAGATGGTTTGGCCATGTCGAGAGGACGGATGATGAAAGACTGCTGAAAAAGGTGATAAATGCGAGAGTTGATGAGAGAAATGTTAGAGGGAGGCCTAGGTTTGGGTGGATGGATGGAGTAAGGAGAGTCCTGAATGATAGGAGGATGGATGTGAGGGAAGCAAGTGAGCGTGCTAGGAATAGGAATGAGTGGCGAGCGATTGTGACGCAGCTCTGAATGGCATCTGCTGTTACCACGGGGCTGCATCTTACAGAGGTAGCCCTGTGGTATGGGGCAGTAGGGGAGTTGGCATTATGAAGCGACACAGGTTGTGGAAGAGCCGGGAGGTTAGCTGTGGCATTCCAGCAGTGCCATCTGAACGGTCGCTAGCTCCCTCGTCATTGCCCAAAGAGCTAAGTAATCCCCTTATTGTTTTTTTTTTTATGTCAGCTACCACCCAAATTGGGAGAAACAGCCAAGGTAGATGATGATGATTTCTTCATACAACATAAAATGGAATTTTTTTGCTATATAAGAATCGTGAGTGAGAATAGAAAAAATAATCTTTTGATTTTCTTATAGAAATGGATAATTTACAGCCTGTGCATACCTAATTCTCTATACAAGATGCAACTAATCTTTTACTCCTATAGGCCGCTTTCACACCAAAGTGGCACGTCGCATGTGGCACGCCAGATGAAAACGAACATCCGGAAATATATAAAACCTTTCACACAGAAGTGGCGTGGCACATGGGACGTCTCACGCCACTTATGTGTGAAAGGCTTCATATATTTCCGGATGTTCGTTTTCAACTGGCGTGCCACGAGGCATGCCACGTGTGACGTGCCACATTGGTGTGAAAACGGCCTAGGATTTTTGAATGAAATT
>JAXCGZ010021549.1:0-12500 GCA_037179515.1 Halocaridina rubra
GTTTAAAAAACATTACATGTTAAACAGGTCTACCAATAAAGTATTCGAAATAAAGCGTATCTGTAGCTATAATCACTCAAAAGAAGTCTATGAGTAAATTTGCATTTCTTGATGCCCGGGCACGATGAGGACAATTTTGTTTCCCCTTCCCACTGTCAAATTTATGAGAAAAAAAATAAGCCTGCCTAAGGTCATTCATATCACATAATAGGAGACGCTAAACACTACCCCCTCCCCCGGTCTTTAATTTTTTTTTATAGTTGTGACACCAGGACAGGCAAAAAAAAAACAAAAAAAAAATAAATCTACCCTCATCAGGCCTGGACACGAAGAAAACATAAAGAGAAAAAGAGTTGAGGAAAATTGTGACTTGTCAGATGTGAATGGATAATAAGACAAGTTTAACGAATATCCAAGAATATTCGGTGTTGATGTAGGCAAAGAAAGAGAACTGGAACTGAAGGAAGACTTAACATCGAACTTTCCTGGACAGACCTATTTAAGTCTACAAAACCCTTCAGTTGTAGTATCGCAATGGGCAGTTGATGCCAAGGGCCAACCTACTACCTGGTAATAGGCTTATCCGTGATAAAAGTTGTGAATTTTTTGGCTTTTTGAAAACAAGTATGAAAAGTCTTGTTTATCAAGATACCACTGTATCCAGGTGCGAAAGTCACAGAATAAAGTCACAGGAAAAGTCTAATCTAACCTAACTTTTGACTTTTTCCCACCCAGAATTGTGATTTTTTTCCCCCTGTGACTTTATTACCGGTCACGTCTTAGACAGGTCAGATCAAGTAAAGATACCGATTCCCAGTACATTAAATAACCCCTTCCATTTGTACGTTAGGTTAATGCCTAACCTATGCTAAATAGGATGGGATGGCTAACCTGACCATAAGTAACAATTGAAATGGGAGTTATTTATATGTTATACTGTGAGTCAATATCTTTTACTTGATCCAGCAGAATCGACCATTAGCGCATTCTTATTTCAGGTATTTCATAATAAATTCTAATAAAAGAGGCCATTTTGAATATTAATAAAAGTTCTATTCTTCTATGTACATTAGCCATTTTTCTCCTTTTAAGGAGAGTGGCTGAGTCAAGGCAAAATACTCTGACTCTTTGGGAAGATAACGAGGGGATTCCTAGTCCCCTGGTTCCCCCCCATTTAGTCGACTCTGACGACACACAGGGGTACACGGAGGACGCATTCTAGCCACATACATCGAGGGGGGGAAATAAAAAAAAAACTGGAATTAAAAAAGAAAACTTAATTCAATTCCCAATCTCATTCGGGTCATACAATAACCAAGCAAGCATATTACATATGTGAAAACATGAATCATTTTTTACCCCGACCGGGACTCGAACCCGAATAAGATTGGGAATTGAATTAAATGCTAAAATGAAGCCACGAGTGAGGTTGGGGAATCTGTAATATGAACATAGTTGCATTCAGATAGAATGCGTTCATCCCTAAGTATAGCAGATATTAGCTATAAGGTTGGATTCCTTTTAACCTTCTGTGGTGTGTAGTTGGTAGCACCTTGACTTAGTAATTATAAGTCCTAGGTTCGAGTCCCGGTCGGGGTAAAAAATGATTCATGTTTTCACATATGTAATGTGCTTGCTTGGTGTTATATATATATATATATATATATATATATATATATATATATATATATATATATATATATATATATATATATATATATATATAACCTTTTAACCTTCTGTGGTGCATATATATATATATATATATATATATATATATATATATATATATATATATATATATATATATATATATATATATATATATATATATATATATATAAAACCTTTTAACCTTCTGTGGTGCATATATATATATATTATATATATATATATATATATATATATATATATATATATATATATATATATATATATATATATATATATATATAACCTTTTAACCTTTTGTGGAGCATTGGTAGTACCTTGACTTAGTAATCATAAGTCCTAGGTTCGAGTCCCGGTCGGGGTAAAAAAATGATTCATGTTTTCACATATGTAATGTGCTTATTTGGATATTTCATGGCCCGAATGAGATTGGGAATTGAATTAAATGCGAAAATGAATCCACGAGTGAGGTTGGGGAATCTGTAATATGAACATTGTGGCATTCAGATAGAATGCGTTCATTCTTAAGTATAGCAGATATAAGCTACAAGGTTGGATTCCTTTTAACCTTCTGTGGTGCATTGGTAGAGCCTTAACTTAGTAATCATAAGTCCTAGGTTCAAGTCCCGGTTGGGGTAAAAAAAGAAAAATTATTCATATATATATATATATATATATATATATATATATATATATATATATATATATATATATATATATATATATATATAATGTGTGTGTGTGTGCGTGTGAAAATTCTTTTATCAATATACATTTCACAATGAATAAATAAATAAATAAATAAATATATATATATATATATATATATATATATATATATATATATATATATATATATATATATATATATATATATATTATAGTTGTGACACCGGGACATGCAACCACCTCTATTCTCCAATTTGAATACATTATTTTTGGTAGTTTTTTTGTTTTGAACTAACCTAACCCCATTATTTCATTAACTCGGTGCGCGATTTGAAACTGAGTAACGGGCGGCTACAGCAACTCTTCACTTACCAGAAAGCCAGTGATTTTTAACCAACGGTTAATTTTTCCCAGTGATTTCTAACTAACGGCTAATTTTCCAGAGTGAAGGACTAATTTCCGGAGCAAATGAAGGTCAGATTCGCTTAAAACACATAAAAAACTAGCAGAAAACCTTTATTTCAACTGGAAAACCGAGGTGGTCCTATAATGCAATAATAAATACCCTTAACTTATTGAGGAGGGTTGAATTTAGGTGCCAGAGTTATACTGGATTTTTACCAATCATAGTTAACAAGAAACATATGCAATGCCAATAGGGCAAAATTACTTATTATTTGCAATTTATAACAAGTTTAAATTATTTGCAATTTATAGAAAAAAAAATATTTACGAGTATTGACGTAAAAACTTTATTTACAATGATAGAAAAGGGGTGAAATTATATTAGTTCATTAAGGGATATTATCACGTAATTAGCAAAATCATCTAGTAGCCGCCGTGGCTCAAGCGGTAGCGTCCGCGACTCTGAGGCGTCAGGTCGAGGGTTCGCGCCCCGTCACGGTCTGAGGTTAGCAAGGGCATGCACTCAGGGTAACGATTACGACTCTGAGGAGTCAGGTTGAGGGTTCGCGCCCCATCACGGTCTGAGGTTAGCAAGGGCATGCACTCAGGGTAACGATTACATCTGCCAAAACAAGTCCTTCGCAAGAAGGCAACCGTTCTAACCCTTGGTTGAAAAGGGAGTCCGTGACGTAAAACAGGAACACCAATTCCGGGGTTAGGTAAACTACGAAAGTTCGTTGCACATGGGTATGGAACCGGAGAAAAATTTCTTAAGATTTGATCAGTAATGAATTTCACCAGTTTCTCGAATTCCAAAATTACTAAACAAACGAGTTTTACCATACACTATCTCACCATATTAGTGCCAGATGAATTCCCGTGAAGACGCCCCGTAAAAAGTTGGAAGAAAGAGGGACTGCTTAGGTGCCATCTTCTCGATCGGAAGTTTAGCCGGCTAAGAGGACGCCAATTGCTTGAGAGCGGCGATGCCACATGGGTTGGTCCGAAATTCCCTAAACAGGTAAAATTTTCCCCAAAACCTTCAAAATTTCCCCATTTCCATAAATTTATTTTAATCAAATAATGGAACAATAATAAATCAATTATATATATAGAAACCTTCTATACAAATCCCTAAATAGAGGCCTTCTGTACAGATCCCTAAAAAAAAAAAATACATCGTAAATATGACCAAAGAGCTGGATCTATTGCCTAAAAACGAAATCTAATTTAATCATGCTATGATAATTATAGAAATATTCCGTTCAATAGATATTTATTTAGTTGAATGTAATCAAAATACCTTTATAGAGAATTTCAAATCCATGGGAAATTTTGATCAATATTACCCATTTCCCCATCAGTCACCCAAATTCCCAAAACTCTAGGTAAAATTCCCCATGCTTGGCAACACTGATTGGGTGATCAAGCATCCCTTTCGGCGACGTCATCATTTACACCCCCTTGAGGGATGCATATTCTAAAGAAGTAATTTATCATATAATACTCGAGGGATAATGTAGTGGTGGTCCTTGGCAGGCAGTTATGGCAGAGACTCTCTGCCATAATTGAGGTGCAACAAACAAAAGCAAATAAAAAAAACGAGAACTATTATAAGCAAAAATATGTTACTGGAGAAAAATCTCCAGAACGTTCTTTGCGTTGAAGGAGACGGAATTTTAACTATTCAAATAATTAAGAAAGCTTCTGAAATATATCTAGACAGGCTAATGACATATCAGAGTAGAAAAATTTATTTTAAAAAATTATTACCAAGAGCAATTAATATAAAAGAACGATATTTATCCACAAAGCAATTTTATAATACGAAAATTTCGTAAACAACATATCAATGGCTTCGTTCATGAGAAAAAAACTCGGCAATGAACAGAAAAGAGGAATAGGATGGAAATTTTATATTGAAACCATGCTCTCTAAACGTACAAGAATATAAAACTATATATATTTAAAATTATCTATAAGCTGAAATATAAATTACAAATAATCATAATCTGCAAAATGCAAAAAGTGAGAATTATTTAAATAAAGAAAAAAACGTTAAAAAAAAGTTACTAAATGAAATCCGTCTGGTGTCTTTGAGCAAAATACTCTGTCACATGGATTTCTCAATACTCCCCATTCCTTATCTATCTCATTTTACTGACTTAATTATACTAGGAAATAGACTGACCAAAGGTGCAATGGATGGAATAATTTTCTATATAACAGAACCAGGATTTATTCCATGCATCTTCTTGCATGATAATGGTTCAGATTTCTGAATAGTAATCCTGTTGTTTTTTTTCTGGCCATCTTCGCAACTTAAGAAATCAAACACAGGTTGGTATATAATTCCTAATATTAAAGTTTGTTTATATATATATATATATATATATATATATATATATATATATATATATATATATATATATATATATATATATATATATATATACGGTTCGGTTTTACGTCACGAACTCCCTTTTCTGCTATGGGCTAGGATGATTGCCTTCTTGCGAAGGACTTGTTTTGGCAGATGTAATCGTTACCCTGAGTGTATGCCCTTACTAACCTCAGTCCGTGACGGGGCGCGAACCCTCGACCTGCCGCCTCAGAGTCGCGGACACTACCATTTTGCCACGGAGACTACATATATATATATATATATATATATATATATATATATATATATATATATATATATATATATATATATATATATATATATATACTGTTCGGTGGACGTGTGTGTGTGTGTGTGTGTGTGGACCCATGAATCTTTGGCCGGCGAATGTTACAGAACAAGCTCGCCCACTGTCTTCCCCTCCCCCCCCCTCAAGAGTTCTCCGTGTTGATGGCGAGAATTTGACCTGCAAATCTAATGTTCTAGATAAAATATATATATATATATATATATATATATATATATATATATATATATATATATATATATATATATATATATATATATATATATATATATATATTTAATGTCTAAAACGCAACTTGGCCGAGACAACGGTGAACGAAAAAAAAAAAAAAACAAGAGACAGAAGTCACAATTTGGCAAGGGAAAAAATGCACAGGAAAGAGTCACACGCGACTAAAATACTACAAGCAAACAATGTCATTAAAAAAAAAAAAACTGTTCTAGGGCTTGTATTAACTGACAATACATGAATCTTACAAGCCGACGACTTCATTTATATAAGGACAGTGCACAAAAAGATAAGGTAAGGTTAGGTTAAGTTAGGTTAGGTTAGGTTAGATTGGGTTAGGTTAAGTACAGTGTACGTATTAAAAAGATTTTTTGTTACTTTTCCTACGCTCTGAAAGACAATCTACTCCTCCATTCAAGTAAAAAAAACCTGAGACCCTCTGGAACACTCACCGTGTTCACTTATTAATAATGACTTATGTGATGATGAATACCGTTATGAGTAAATCATCTTCATGAATAAATAAATATAGAAATACTATATTCTCGGCAGCTGAAGCCTCTTTTTAAAAGTGGGGGTGAGTGAATCAGCCCCCCCCCCTCTTGTTTATCATGTTAAAAATCCTTTAAATATGAGAGCTAAGACGGGAATAAAAAGACGTGGAAGCGATGAAAGAAGAATGAAGAGGAGGATGGGCAAGGGAGGAAGAAGAAGGAGGAGGAGGAGGAAATGGATGTGATTCTATGAGAAATAAAGATGATATTTGAAAAAAAAAATAAAATAAATATATATATATATATATATATATATATATATATATATATATATATATATATATATATATATATATATATATATATATATATAGATAGATAGATAGATAGATAGATAGATAGATAGATAGATAGATAGATAGAGAGATATATACATACACACACACACACACACACATTCAGAGAAAAAAGAAAATACGAAAAAGTGTATGCCATAACAAAAAGTAAAGAAAACATACTGAGGAAAAAAAAATATAGATAATTGGATGGTGTGGAGGATTTCCTATGTGTTATTACCCTTCGATCTTATAACCCCCTAAATTCGGAAATCCTGACATGGCTTCGGTAGAGGCCTACAAGCGATCTCAAATTTAAAATCCTCTACCAATAAAATATATTTAATATTACATGCATAGACATACATGCACAAGAAAAATCAAGTTCTGACCACGTGGACAATTATAACTGCAAAAGAACTCGGTTCACACAAAGTAATCAAAACGTTATCATGACGCGTTAAAAGATTAATTGGCAGAAAGCCTACCAAAGCAGATTTAGCTCTCGACTTCGGAGCTATACACACACTATACATAAGAATACTTATACATACTATAAATGAATACGTATGCATATGCGTAAATTTAATATAATTGAATAAGTATACATACAATTGTGTGACTAAAAGTCTATTAAGTAAAAGCGTCTTGAAAAATTTCCTCTCATGTGAAGACATTCAGAATACTCCTGATTCATATTCGTAGAACAATTAGCCTACTCAATTTTCTTTAAACTAAATTGTCATTTGGATACTTTTTATATATATTTATGCACAATGTTATTGTCTGTATGTATGCGTTGATCTTTCGCACCTTCACCTATACACAAATTATAGTTGCATGACCATATTATTATTATTATTATTATTATTATTATTATTATTATTATTATTATTATTATTATACAGAGAAAGGGGGCGATGAGAAGGAATAGGTTAAGATGGAGTTCTGCTTCCTTGATTCCGTTTGTTACGATTTTGGCCACCTCTCACTTACCTTTTGACATATTCGAATATAGCTTCAGAAATTTTCTTACGTAACAGCCGACCGCTTCATTAAATATACTTATAATAATAATAATAATAATAATAATAATAATAATAATAATAATAATAATAATAATAATAATAATAATAGCTCTATTAATTTTTAGAAGAGGACCACGCTGGTGTACTTCCCAAACGGAAGAATGTGAATACTATCTGTCGTATGACTTCCTGAGCGGAAACGGTTGGTCGAGGGCACGGATATTTTATTACAATGTTTGTAGAAAGTGCCAAGGAAATATATGACCGGAACCGTGAGACTTATGGACCTGGCATCGAGAAGGGCAAGAAAGGACAGGAAGTTAGCCATTTCCTAAACCACAAGAAAACATAAACTTGTGTTTCGTACGCAGGAACCTGCCCAGGAGAAATGCCCAATAACTCCTCCCCGGAAGTAGGTGGGATTCCACTTTGAACCTGGCGCTGATTAGCTAGGACTAGATCTGACTGATTTCATTGGAGAATTGGATGTTAAGCCACGCCCTGCCCCTGGGGGTATTTAAAGAGCCACCCAGGGCAGAGACACTTAGTTAGATATTGCCAGGGGCACGAATAGATCATAGATTGTGATAGTCATAGGGTGGGGGCATAGGGGCATTGAGGCGTCGGATGTGTTGTACTCTAGAATAAATATAAGTAAAGGAACTACTGCTTGTCCATTCTTACCTTGTACCCATCAGGTACCAATATTTATAAACCACGCTACCATAATAATTATAAATACAAATATACGTAGGAGGAAAAGCCCTACGTCAGTGGTGTCATTAGATGGAATAGCCAAAACCTCCACGTCAGTAGTGACAAGCGGTGAGATAACCCAGTCATCTTACAAAGTGTGAGTTCAAGTGGAGAGCCAAAACCCCCACGTCAGTGGTGGCAGTGCGGTACGGATCTTCACGAGAGAAAAAAAAAAACATACGAAGAGACAGGTGAATGCCAGTGCAGACCCGTGAAAAGAAAATAAGAATGGCAAAAGCAGAAATCCAACATCTCCCAATTCAAGAAATGAGTGACGAGGCCAAACACCGGAGAATTCTCGAACTGGAGGAGCAAGTGCGGCGCCTACAAGCACGCGCCGACGCCGCTCCGTCAAGAAGGAACTTGGCCGACGCCGACGCCTCAAACATCGACGAACAGCCGGCCGCTCCGAACCCCGTGGTGACACAGGGAACGCAGCAGGCCCAGCCCCCACCCTGTGCCCTGGTTGTAAAGACGCCTCGAGTCAAGAATTCATTTTTATACCTCGACGGCGCAAATATAAAAGACCGCGAATGTCTGTCCATAATTCCCGCGACCGACTTCCTGAAATACTTGGGTCTGCGGATGAGAAGTGACGAGTGGTCAAATAGAGAATGTTATAAAACTTTGAAGGAACTATTTCTGAGATATTTCTTAGTAAGCCGAAGTGTGACCGGAGCATTGAGTGAAAATGCCCATTACAAGAGGTATAAGTTGCCGGATCCGACCAAGAAGACGGCGATTCGACGATTTTACGCGAAGAGAAGAAGGAAAACCCGATCCTTCCTTGCCTTCTGTCATGAAGTTTTTCAGGACCACCTCCTTAAAATAAGCTAAGTACTTGTGATCTGTATCCAGTGAGTAATGGGACAATTAGTAAAAGAAATTGAGGTCGGTGGACGCCGCCATTTTGTCTTGTAGTAATGCTTTGACTCAGCCAACCCGCTTATAAGGGGTGTGGCGCTTAATAAGTTGATAAAAGTAGAATTTCTGTACCCATTACTAACATGGATAATTTGTACTAATAGCTATAAGCAGTAATAAACTCCGTTTTTTGTTATAATTTGAGTAATGTAAAGAAATTTCGTTGGAAGTGCGTTCCATTTATCTGTATTAATGCTTAGATTGAATTTAAAAAAAAAACGCGGATGTAGCGATTTTTAATTGAAAAACTTTAATGCACGTGAAATCACTGTTACAGTATATTAATTTCTAAAGCGTAAGAATTATAGTGAGAAATATACGTGCATCTGCTTTTGAGAGATTCATAGACCACGTGTGGTTTTCGAGAAAAGAATGCGGAAGTGACCATTCGATCTCCCAACCTCGTTACTGTGAATCTGTAGTAATTGTACTGAGCTTTGATATTTTAAAGTACGTGTAAAATCATTGATATATTAATTTCTTAAAGCGTAAGAAATCGAGTGTTACGATTGCGCCTGTTTTTAAGTTTTTTTTCTTTTTTTTTCTTTGTTTTTATCCGCGGGAGTAATGTTTTAACGAGAGAAAGACATAAACGACAGATCGTTCTTTTTGTGTTAGGATGAAGGGATTAACATTACGATACGTGTGTGGCATGTTTTTTTTGAAGAATAAGAAATTTCGTGATATTAGTTAGAGATGAGTTTTTTTATTTCACGCTATGCAGGCGAAAGTAAGAGTAGATTAGAGTAATTTGTGCTGTCCTAGAATAGGGAAGGTTTTTCAGTGTCACCCAAACGTAGCTTCAAGGGAGTAGAATGTTTGTTTGTTCGTTAGAATGGGACTTAGGACTGGTGAGGAGGTCTGTGACCGCACGGCTCAGCCGAGATTTCACCTTTACTCTTCTTCAGAGAGACCGGGAAAGGAAAACAAACATGTTGTAAAAAAAAAAAAAAAAAGGGAATTTTACAGAAAGGAGATGATTGTCTTGAAAGGGATTAGCGAATGAGTATGAATGACTGGGGGTATAATGGGGGGTTGCTCTAGGGGGTGAAATCGCGGAAAGCACCGTTAGGAAGCATGATTGGGGAGTCTGCGAGGATCGTTCCCCTGCTCCGCCAGGTCCTTCTGCATGCCATATCAGAGTGTATTTATGGGAGGTGATGCGCTGTTGCAATATCTAGTGAGGGATATGGATGAGAAGGTAATTCTCCACCTGCCCAGATATGGTTGAAATGCCGAGTTTGTTTTATTTTTTTGTTTTGTCCCCTACTCCGCCGTTGAGGTTATTATTCGATTTCCGAGAGATTCCAAGATAGATGTTACGTGATAAAGGACGTGAATCTATGAATGATTCTTTATTTTCTTTGCTAGCTGCAGTATATACATTATTTGTCTGAAGAAATATATTAGATTGATAAAGTAAAACTTTGCGAGTTTTAGCCATGATAATGTTTTATCAAAATTATTTCGGCTTGGTCATAAAGAAAGAGTGAGAGCCGACACGAAATGACAACAAGAATGTTACACAGCTGTATCCCGTATTTGAGAGAGCAGATATAAGTCAAATTCGAGATAGTAAAAGAAGATATATATTGTATGTTTGAATTGTTTATGTACAACTCCGTACGAGATTTTGAAGTTTAAGCAAAATGCATTCTTTACTGTTGATAATGAAATATACTTTTTGTTTTTATTATTGCATACACAGAGATAGCCTTTTTATATTCTTAGGTACCCGTTTTTGTTACAGTTCTTTTTGTATTGAAGAAATCTTTAAAATCTTACTTAAAGGATTCTGAAAAGATTATCTAGAGATAACCATGGTTAATCCCTATCATTTCATGAATTTTAGACTACAATCGGGCTAATTAAAGATAATTGAGATTATTAGAGATTATTTGCTGAGTTTTAAAGTTAAAATTAATGACACTTAAGTCCTTTTTAAGAAGTTGTTAAGAGAAGGATATTTGTACTTTTGTTGATAATAGTAGGGATACTGTCACATATGATTTTAGTTTTTTTTTGCTTTAATTTCATCAGTGTGTGTGCTTCGACTTAACCCTCTGATTTATAGTATGAAAAGAGAGAGATTGTCATTATAGACAAGGATGTGTATGCTGTTACAGTAAAGTCCTTATCAAGATTAAACAGAAAGGAATGGATTTATGCTTCGACAGTTCTGCAGTTGTACACTAAGTTCTTTTTGCTTTTGTTTTGTTAATGAGGAAATGAGAATAGCCGCTGACAATAAACGTAAGACTCTATCGATAGTCATTGCTAACGTTGTTCACGTTCATTTGTTTATTTATTATTATTAGAGATACCCTGCGACACTTTTTTATTTTCAGTACAAGTTAAAAGGACAGAGGCCCAGCTCAGCTGACTGGAGAGTGAAAACCGCAACGTATTTCTCTCTCTCTCTCTCTCTCTCTCTCTCTCCTACCTTTCACTCGACTCTGAAACTGACAGAGGCCCCTCCTGCTGCTAACAGAACGTTGCCGTCTTTGATTTTTTGTGTGTGTTTTTTTCCAGCGAAGCTAGGCGATAATTGTGCCTACATTTTATTGCAGTCAATAGATTGTTGCATGCTGTTATTGCATAAATACTGATAAGACATCGGTAGTACCGCCATTTGCATAAATAATTTTTGCCACATGTCGCAACTGTCTAGAGAACAGATAGAACTCCCATTGACCAATTGTGGAGCCAGCAAGTTGCCACTTATGCTATATATATATACATTGGTTACGACAGCAGGAATTTAAATATTAAAAGAGACTGTGTTGGAAGGAGCATCACTATGAAATATAAGTATAGAACTCTGTTCTTACTTCTGAATATCAGTCTCCATTGTATATATATTGATATTTTTGATTTAGTATATTTATTTTTATTGTTTATTATTCTTATTTTTAGATCGTGATTATTAGTAATGCTAAGATGTTGGCTGATATTGTTGCTATCTCTCCATGGCCTGTTGCTAATTATTATTTTTGAAATGAAATCAGCAGTAACTTGATGATTTGTATCTTTTATCTGAAGTCATCCTTGATGTTACTGTAGCCACCGCTAATAAGAATGTTTCTTTAGTGGCTTTTCTGAGCATTTAATGATTATTCTTTTTGACATTTATAGTAGAGTAATGCTATGTAGCAGTTGCTAAGTCCTAAGTATCTTGAAATAATAATCTAGTTGTGTAGACACATACCTTCCATTACCACCCTATTCCTAGGCAGCCCCGACCTGCAAGTTCTAAAAGTCTTTAGATTTTGCCCGTCA
>JAXCGZ010021549.1:17500-25000 GCA_037179515.1 Halocaridina rubra
GAATACATAAAGTAAAGAGAAACAGAGTATATATATATATATATATATATATATATATATATATATATATATATATATATATATATAGAGAGAGAGAGAGAGAGAGAGAGAGAGAGAGAGAGAGAGAGAGCAAATAGATTGTTTAATGCCATGAAAATCAGAAAGTACAGAGAGGGGGTCTCTCATTCCCTTCGCTACGCCCCACTTAGTCTACTCTTACGACACGCAGGGGAACATGGAGGAAGTATCCTAGCCCCCTCCCTCAGGAGCTCGTATGTATGTATATGTGATTACCTAATTGTGTTTACGGGAAAGAGCCCAAAGCTCGTATCTTCCCGTCTCCCGATCGGTTCCATTTTAGACTTAGTGATACTTATCATACCTGTCCTTAAAACTATGGATTGAGATAGCATTAACTACCTCCTCGCTTAGCGAATTCCAATTATCAACTACTCTTACACTGAAAAAGTAATTCCTTACATCCTGCAAAGAAGTTTTCTTACGAAGCTTCAAACTATGACCTCTAGTTCTAGAGCCAGCCATATCGAAATATCGATCCCTATCCACTCTATCATAACCATGAAGGAATTTAAAGACTGTCACCATATCCCCCCTTACTCTTCTAGTTTCGAGTGATGGTAAGTCTAATTCCCTCAGCCTCTCATCATAACTGAGATTGCGTATTTCTGGCTCCAGTTTCGTGGCATGTCTTTGAACTTTTTCAAGCTTAGCTATGTGCTTTTTCATGTGCGGATTCCAAAAGGGGGCTGCATATTCCAGTTTTGGCCTCACATAGGTTACATAAATATTTCTGAACATTTCCTTGTCCATGTGCCTGAAGGCTACCCTTACATTTGATAAGAATGCATATGCTGCCCTTACTATGCCATTTATATGTATTTCTGGAGACAAATCTGCCAGTATGTTTACTCCTAGATCTCTCTCATTTTCTGTCTCTTGAAGTTGTACTCCAGCCACCGAGTAGTCAAGCTTGGGCCTTCTTGCACTTGTACCCATTCTCATTACCTTACATTTTGAAGTATTGAATTTCATTAGCCACTTTTCTGACCACTCATGCAGATTATCTAGATCTTCCTGAAGTTCTCTACCATTGTTCTCGTTTTTTACTTTCTTCACAATCTTTGCATCATCTGCAAACATATTCATGAATGAATTTACAGACTCTGGTAGGTCATTTACATATACAAGGAACAAAAGTGGCCCTAAAACTGAACCCTGTGGAACTCCACTACTAACTCTTCTCCATTCAGACAATGAGTGTCTTACTCTAACCCTCTGTTCCCTTCCTTCTAAGTAAGTTTTTATCCATTCCAAAACATTTCCACCTATTCTAGCCATTGAGTGCAGCTTCCTAATAAGTCTCCCATGTGGAACAGTGTCAAACGCTTTCTGGAAGTCTAGGAATATGCAATCTGCCCAGCCCTCTCTTTCCTGTAAGATTTGGCTTACCTCATCATAAAATTCTAATAAGTTTGTTACTGTTGATCTACCTTCTCTGAAGCCATGTTGCCTCACTGACAAAAAGTTGAAGGATTCCAAGTGAAGAGAGATATGTTTCCTTAGTAGTTTCTCCATAACTTTGCAAACTATGCTGGTCAAGGAAACTGGTCTATAGTTCAGAGCCGTATCCCTCCTTCCCTTTTTGAAGATAGGTATCACATTTGCTTGTTTCCAGCATCTTGGAATCTCCCCCGACTCCAGTGACTCCTTAAATATGATACTTAGTGCCACTGATATTGTGTTTGCGCATTTTTTAAGCACATGAGGGGATATGTCATCAGGACCTGTAGCTTTATGAACATCTAAATCCATCAGCGCTTTGCATACCTCTGTGGCTGTAAGGTTGATGTTCTCTAATACCGGCCCTTGAGCTTCTATCACTGCAATCTGAGGGGGTGGGGTATTTTCTACTGTAAATACTGACTGAAACTCCTTGTTCAATTCTTTGCAGATCTCTTCATCCGTCTCAGTGATGCTTCCATCCGCTCTCTTTAGCCTTAAAACCTGTTCTTTTACCTTCAGTTTTCCTCTGATAAAGCTGTGGAAAAGCTTGGGATTTTCTTTAGCCTTCCTGGTGATGTCCCTCTCATAATCTCTCTCTGCCTCTCTCCTTTTACTTAGGTAGTCATTTCTTGCTCTTTTGTAGGTTTGCCAGGCATTTATGTTTTTTCTCCTCCTATACCTTTTCCAGCATTTGTCTCTCCACTCCTTAGTTCTTTTACACCCATTATCGAACCATTTCTCTCTGGCATGAATTACACCTACTTTGGTGACAGGTATGCAGCAATCTACTATCTTCCTATATTTCTCACAAAAGATGTCATACATTTCTTGTACAGATTTGTTGTAAAATAAGGTTCTCCAGTCAATAACTGCAAAAAGCTCATTCATTTTGATGTAATCTCCTTTCGGATAGTTCCTCCTCATGTCCTCAGTGCCTCTACTCTCAGGAAGAATATCTTCAATGATATACTCCATCAACAACACACAGTGGTCACTCTTTCCAATTGGTGGTTCATACTCAATATTTTCAATATCCAACACATTATCTGTGAACACCAGATCAAGTAGTGATGGCTCATCCCCACCCCTGGCTCTTGTTGGTTCCATTACATGTTGGTGTAGGAAATTCCCTTGTACGCAATCTAGGAATCTTGCCCCAAATGAGTCCTCACCACTGTGTAGATCAAGATTTATCCAATCTATCTCTTTATGATTAAAGTCTCCCATAATCAAAATCCTACATTTTTTTTCCCGTGCCATGTTAACAACTGAGTTTATGGCTTCAATAGTACCTATATGACTTTCCTCATAAACTTCAAGCCTATTTTGGTTCCTTGGTGGGTTGTATACAACAGTTATTATAATGCTCTCTGACCCAGTATTTATGCGAGCAACAAGAAATTCCCTGAACTCACTTTCTATAGCCAAGTTTATTTCTTCAACTTGAATCCTCTCACTTATGAGCAGTGCTATCCCTCCACCAGTCCTCTCAGATCTTTCAACCCTTAGTATTCTGAAGCCCTTAGGAAAAACTGTGACACTGTTTATGTCCTCACTCAACTTAGTCTCTGTAATTGCTACTATATCTGCCTTACTGTTGTGAATCCTATCTTTTAATTCTACTGCCTTACCAGCTAATCCATCAGCATTTGTGTATAACAATCTTAATGAGGCCCCATCCCCTGATCTTCTGTCATTATCTTCTTTATCTCCCCTTTGTCTGGAAGTACTCTGTAATGAAAATTTTTCTTCTCTTCTTCATTTCTTTCATCATTTAACCTTCTTGCCTCTTGCAACAAGTTTTTGATCTTTCCCATCTCTTCCTGTGTTCTGTATCATCTAATGAACACTTCTTTGCATTCTTGAAGGTCTTTTAGACTTTTTTTTCTCAACAATATTTCCCTACATGTTTCCCCTCTCTCAAAGGTTACTTTTGTTGGTCTCGGCTTTCCTTCCCTCGAATATTTACCTAGTTGGTGTATGTTTACAATATCCTCAGGACCACATACTACTCCAAGCTTTCTTATCAGGTCTACAACCCTAGCTTTATTTTCTTGAAGTCTCCCCTGCCATGTTGGCTCCTGGATTCACTTATGCCTGAGATTACCACTGTCTTCTCCTTATCAAGTGCCTGTCTGATGAGTGGGTTTGCCCTTTCCATCACAACGTCTTTCATTTTTTCGATTACTGTCTCTTTATAGTCAACTGTTTGTATGTTTTCCAGTGCCACCACCTTTACAGCCTCTTTTACTGCCACATTCCCCTTTAGTGCATCAGCAAAGGACGTTTTCATGGCATCATTTTCCATATTCAGCTCCTGGAACTCTTTTCTGAACTGTTCAATATTTTCCTTAATCTGGACATTCCAAGCAGCAATCTCGTCTCTCTCAGAAGAGAGCAGTGAACTAACATCTAATTCCTTTAGGTTGTCATTCAGCTGTTTGTTTTTATCTTCTTGTTTAGAGAGTCTAGATTCTAGTTGACTCTTTTCCCCTTCCAGCTTCTTTATTCTTTTTTCTAGTTCCTTTCTCTCCTGCCCTTGTGCTTTATTTGCTTCCTCCAAAGATCTTATTTGTTCTCTGAGTGTTTCATTCTCTTTCATTTCTCCATCCATATTCCGAATTTTATCATCAAGGCTTATAACCATTTCCTCTAACTTCTTGATTCTCTGTTTAAGTCCCCTGATGGCTACCCCTTCTCCTGACCCATGGGTGGGAGAGGTTTGGGACAGAGATGGCCTCATTTTTATGTTCTCCCTCTCACAGAATATAGAAAGAAGACGAGAAAGAGGAAAAAAAAAAGAGAAAAACTTTTAATTGAGCTTCACACAGAATTTTTATATCTCCATATAAGTGCTATTTAGTGACTCAGTTTATCTCTTTTCTGGTAACACACATCTTAACTTAAAAACTTGACCATGGTAATTTAAGTATAAAAAGAAAAAGAAAAACAAAAGTCAAACCTGAAGGAAAATTCGAATTTGTGTTTGAGGTGGCACCCACCTGTTTCTGCTATATATTCTTCCTAACTGATAAACTCACTTGCTAACCAAGATATGTTATCACAGGATTAGACTTTACATTTAACTCAATATATATACAAAATAAAAAAAAATAGTAAAAGAGAAAGCTAAAAGAAAAGCAAAAAAATGAAGAAAATAAGACATCTGTACTACTTGGCAACTTAACTCAGTACTGTTGACAGGTGGATATTTTTTTTTTAAATTATTCAATTATTTCGTGTATCAAACTAACTAACTAGTTAATATAAATGGGAAGGATACTGATTTTAACAATATATAGAACCACAGGATCAGGTAAACGGCTTAAGAGCTTTCCCCAGTTTACACAAAAAATTAGGTAATGTGATGTGATGGCTCCACCTCTGGCAACTCTTCTAGATTTCCTTCAAGGCAGATCTGGACGGCAGCTTCTCTCTCTCCTCACGAAAATGTTCTCAATTTTATTTCCTTTAATATGAACAGTCTCGTCATACAACAAATATAAGTTTTGTACTCACAATACTCTGCAGGATTTCAGATTTATGGAAATTATGGTAAAGTTTTCCACTGAGCACTTAGTCACTCAAAACACAAGTAGTAATTTAAGAGGAGCATGTGTATGTGTATGTGTATGTGTATGCATATATATATATATATATATATATATATATATATATATATATATATATATATATATATATATATATATATATATATATATATATATGTGTGTGTGTGTGATTACCTAATTGTGTTTACGGGAAAGAGCCCAAAGCTCGTATCTTCCCGTCTCCTGATCGGTTCCATTTTTAGACTTAGTGATACTTATCATACCTGTCCTTAAAACTATGGATTGAGATAGCATTAACTACCTCCTCGCTTAGCCAATTCCAATTATCAACTACTCTTACACTGAAAAAGTATTTCCTTACATCCTGCAAACAAGTTTTCTTCCGAAGCTTCAAACTATGACCTCTAGTTCTAGAGCCAGCCATATCGAAATATCGATCCCTATCCACTCTATCATAACCATGAAGGAATTTAAAGACTGTCACCATATCCCCCCTTACTCTTCTAGCTTCGAGTGATGGCAAGTCTAATTCCCTCAGCCTCTCATCATAACCGAGATTGCGTATTTCTGGCACCAGTTTCGTGGCATGTCTTTGAACTTTTTCAAGCTTAGCTATGTGCTTTTTCAAGTGCGGATTCCAAAAGGGGGCTGCATATTCGAGTTTTGGCCTCACATAGGTTACATAAATATTTCTGAACATTTCCTTGTCCATGTGCCTGAAGGCTACCCTTACGTTTGATAAGAATGCATATGCTGCCCTTACTACGCCATTTATATGTATTTCTGGAGACAAATCTGCCAGTATGTTTACTCCTAGATCTCTCTCATTTTCTGTCTCTTGAAGTTGTACTCCAGCCACCGAGTAGTCAAGCTTGGGCCTTCTTGCACTTGTACCCATTCTCATTACCTTACATTTTGAGGTATTGAATTTCATTAGCCACTTTTCTGACCACTCATGCAGATTATTTAGATCCTCCTGAAGTTCTCTACCATTGTTCTCGTTTTTTACTTTCTTCACAATCTTTGCATCATCTGCAAACATATTCATGAATGAATTTACACACTCTGGTAGGTCATTTACATATACAAGGAACAAAAGTGGCCCTAAAACTGAACCCTGTGGAACTCCACTACTAACTCTTCTCCATTCAGACACTGAGTGTCTTACTCTAACCCTCTGTTCCCTTCCTTCTAAGTAAGTTTTTATCCATTCCAAGACATTTCCACCTATTCTAGCCATTGCTTGCAGCTTCCTAATAAGTCTCCCATGTGGAACAGTGTCAAACGCTTTCTGGAAGTCTAGGAATATGCAATCTGCCCAGCCCTCTCTTTCCTGTAAGATTTGGCTTACCTCATCATAAAATTCTAATAAGCTTGTTACTGTTGATCTTCCTTCTCTGAAGCCATGTTGCCTCACTGACAAAAAGTTGAAGGATTCCAAGTGAAGAGAGATATGTTTCCTTAGTAGTTTCTCCATAAGTTTGCAAACTATGCTGGTCAAGGAAACTGGTCTATAGTTCAGAGCCGTATCCCTCCTTCCCTTTTTGAAGATAGGTATCACATTTGCTTGTTTCCAGCATCTTGGAATCTCCCCCGACTCCAGTGACTCCTTAAATATGATGCTTAGTGCCACTGATATTGTGTTTGCGCATTTTTTAAGCACATGAGGGGATATGTCATCAGGACCTGTAGCTTTATGAACATCTAAATCCATCAGCGCTTTGCATACCTCTGTGGCTGTAAGGTTGATGTTCTCTAGTAGCGGCCCTTGAGCTTCTATCACTGCAATCTGAGGGGGTGGGGTATTTTCTACTGTAAATACTGACTGAAACTCCTTGTTCAATTCTTTGCAGATCTCTTCGTCCGTCTCAGTGATGCTTCCATCCGCTCTCTTTAGCCTTAAAACCTGTTCTTTTACCTTCAGTTTTCCTCTGATAAAGCTGTGGAAAAGCTTGGGATTTTCTTTAGCCTTCCTGGTGATGTCCCTCTCATAATCTCTCTCTGCCTCTCTCCTTTTACTTAGGTAGTCATTTCTTGCTCTTTTGTAGGTTTGCCAGGCATTTATGCTTTTTCTCCTCCTATGCCTTTTCCAGCATTTGTCTCTCCACTCCTTAGCTCTTTTACACCCATTATCGAACCATTTCTCTCTGGCATGAATTACACCTACTTTGGTGACAGGTATGCAGCAATCTACTATCTTCCCATATTTCTCACAAAAGATGTCATACATATCTTGTACAGATTTGTTGTAAAATAAGGTTCTCCAGTCAATAACTGCAAAAAGCTCATTCATTTTGATGTAATCTCCTTTCGGATAGTTCCTCCTCATGTCCTCAGTGCCTCTACTCTCAGGAAGAATGTCTTCAATGATATACTCCATCAACAACACACAGTGGTCACTCTT
>JAXCGZ010021549.1:35000-40854 GCA_037179515.1 Halocaridina rubra
ATATATATATATATATATATGTGTGTGTGTGTGCGTGCGTGTGTGTGTGTGTACCTAATTGTGCTTACGGGAAAGTCCTATACTCGTAACTGCCAGTCTCCTGCGCGTGTGAATACAGTGAAAATGTGATATTGATATAGGAAAAAATCAAAAAAATCAAAAAGTTTATTTCCAAAAGATACATTGGTTATTCTTCATAATTTACAGTACAAGGTACTGTAAGTTACTTACTATATACAAAATAAAATTATTACTGTGAGAACTTATACATCTAAAAAATAAAATTGTCAAAAAATTTAAAATAGTGATCTTTCTCATCTATTACAGTTATTGATTGATTATATTGTGAATTGAAAAAATAAGATTTAAGCTTCCTTTTAAACACTTGAAAAGATGAGGAGTCTTTTACATCATCTGGGATGTTGTTCCAGTCTCTAGGTCCTCTAACAGTTACTGACTTTCCTCCCAAATCTGTTCTTGTTCTTGGCACAAATAGGAGGTGAAAAGTACTGCAGAAGAAAGAAGGGGAAAGAACACTCCCTTTCCAAAGTACTGCAGGTTTCACTCTATGAAATGCAGAGATTCATTCAGGAGCAACCTAATCTCTCTCTCTCTCTCTCTCTCTCTCTCTCTCTCTCTCTCTCTCTCTCTCTCTCTCTCTCTCTCTCTCAAAGATGTTGTAAGCTGTTTTATCCAGAAACTTCAGTACGGCTTCTTGTTTTTTTCTTATTTAGGTCTGACACCAGGACGGGTAAAAAACTATATATACGTACATATGTATGTATGTATGTATGTATAAACACTAAGGATAAAACAGAATACCGGAAATTAAATGCTGCTCCAGTCACCGACACTATAAACCTCTATGCCAAAGTAAAGCAAATGCCATGAGTTCAATTGTTTCTCTCAAATACCATCTTTGACTCTACTCCAAACTCTTCCTTTTTCATAGAAATATTTCTTTTATGTGTGTGTATGTGTAGAACCTCTTTCAGTCTGATTCATCCATATATATTACACATCACTGATTGAAAAAACAAATAAATCCTGTCTTTATACGGCCAATATTACACATATACATATATGGTGTTAAGTAAAAAAAGAAAAAAAATGCTGAAAATACTAATAAGTATCGTAATAATTTGCGTATGAAGCGATGATTAAGAGGAGGAGCCTAATCATTGCCACAACAGATAATAATCCTACAGCAAGTCAAGGTAACGACTCCCCCCCCCATTATATTAAATAACCCCCTTGAGTTAGTTTAGGTTAGGCATTAATCTGACCTAACCTAAACTAACTTAACCAAACCTAAACAATTGTCGGGGTTATTTAATGTACTGGGAATCGTTATCTTGACTTGATCTGATTATCCATCCTTCCCTTAGTTAAGGCAGAAGACAATTTTTCTTAAGTTCAAATGACAAGGTTATCGTTCCAAGTCGGGTTATTACTTTAAGCAAATCTTCTCATAGGTTGAATCTCCCACCGAAAATACTCTATTTCATGACACGATTAAAATGTTTATGGCTTCATTGTAAGGTTTATGTTTTGTAGAGCAAATCATTTTTTAACAAAGCTACTACGTACACAAAAATGCCCCACTCAATACAATAAATAATACCAAGAACCAAAAAAAGAAAAATTATAAAATATCTCAAATAGCATAAAAACAGAACGGCCTCAATTACGTTGAAGTAAAAACCCAATTTACAAGGTCTTAAAAAAAAAAAAAAAAAAAGTCAGCCTTGGTTAAGACAACTTATACATGAGGTGTTGAATATGAGGGGGGGGGGGATGTTAGGCTTTCAGCTCATTTACTGATGTCCATCATCGAACTCATTTTGCTTCATGCTAGACCACACACACACTCTGTAGTAAATGGTAAGACAAGAGTTTGCTGAACTTAATATAACCCGGAATTATCTGTAGTGTTTTTATTATGAGAAAACACTCTATTCAAAATAATCACATTATTATTATAAACATGAAACTCATTAAATTTTCCCAAATATTATTTTTGTGCCATAAGACATAGCAACAATATCGGACCAAAGATAAAAAGATTTCATTTCTTCTTCCCAAGACAAGAGCAATACCATAAAATAAAAACCATCGCTTCTCCCTTTACTACTCGACATGGAAATGTTCTCGAGAAATTAATACAAATCGAAGTATGATTCATTCCGATTAGGATATATATATATATTATATATATATATATATATATATATATAATATATATATATATATATATATATATATATATATATATATATTCTCTCTCTCAAGAAATTAGTGAATGAGTGCAGCCTACAACATTATTATATAAAAATTCATCTACCAATACTGTATTATAGGTTAAGTTGAAAAATTAACATCAATACAGATGAATAATAATTCATAATTTCACCTTCAAGGAATCACTAAAGAAGCAAAGCTCCCAAACGAGAATACTCCTGATCATTCCATGTAACGAATTTATACAAGATATCAACACTCCGATTTGACAACACTGAATATCCAGTGTAAAAAAAAAAAAAAGTCTACGAAATTCGCCTGATTCGTTATGTATCGACAATGAAGAAGACAATAATGTAAAGAGAGACTAAGTTGTCTCCTCCTTTTAACACGTCCACAAAACACACATCACTTTATTTAGCTCTTATCATGAAATAAGTCGACAGACTTTCTAGTGTTAAAAGAAACAACCCAAACAGCCATTCAGAATTATGTCATTTAATGAGGTTATAATCATTACTGCTACCACGTGTTTTCTTCACTCACTAACACAACGTTTTTCAACTCCTCCTTCACCATCGCACCACTGCATGAGTGACTCTCTCTCTCTCTCTCTCTCTCTCTCTCTCTCTCTCTCTCTCTCTCTCTCTTTCTTCGTGGTAGGTCCAGCCAACCATTTGATCAGCCATCTTCAAAATATCAAAATATCGATCACTATCCACTCTATCATAACCATGAAGAAATGTGTTGTGTGTGTGATTACCTAATTGTGATTACCTAATTGTGTTTACGGGAAAGAGCCCAAAGCTCGTATCTTCCCGTCTCCTGATCGGTTCCATTTTTAGACTTAGTGATACTTATCATACCTGTCCTTAAAACTATGGATTGAGGTAGCATTAACTACCTCCTCGCTTAGCGAATTCCAATTATCAACTACTCTTACACTGAAAAAGTATTTCCTTACATCCTGCAAACAAGTTTTCTTCCGAAGCTTCAAACTATGACCTCTAGTTCTAGAGCCAGCCATATCGAAATATCGATCCCTATCCACTCTATCATAACCATGAAGGAATTTAAAGACTGTCACCATATCCCCCCTTACTCTTCTAGCTTCGAGTGATGGCAAGTCTAATTCCCTCAGCCTCTCATCATAACCGAGATTGCGTATTTCTGGCACCAGTTTCGTGGCATGTCTTTGAACTTTTTCAAGCTTAGCTATGTGCTTTTTCAAGTGCGGATTCCAAAAGGGGGCTGCATATTCGAGTTTTGGCCTCACATAGGTTACATAAATATTTCTGAACATTTCCTTGTCCATGTGCCTGAAGGCTACCCTTACATTTGATAAGAATGCATATGCTGCCCTTACTACGCCATTTATATGTATTTCTGGAGACAAATCTGCCAATATGTTTACTCCTAGATCTCTCTCATTTTCTGTCTCCTGAAGCTGTACTCCAGCCACCGAGTAGTCAAGCTTGGGCCTTCTTGCACTTGTACCCATTCTCATTACCTTACATTTTGAGGTATTGAATTTCATTAGCCACTTTTCTGACCACTCATGCAGATTATTTAGATCCTCCTGAAGTTCTCTACCATTGTTCTCGTTTTTTACTTTCTTCACAATCTTTGCATCATCTGCAAACATATTCATGAATGAATTTACAGACTCTGGCAGGTCATTTACATATACAAGGAACAAAAGTGGCCCTAAAACTGAACCCTGTGGAACTCCACTACTAACTCTTCTCCATTCAGACACTGAGTGTCTTACTCTAACCCTCTGTTCCCTTCCTTCTAAGTAAGTTTTTATCCATTCCAAGACATTTCCACCTATTCTAGCCATTGATTGCAGCTTCCTAATAAGTCTCCCATGTGGAACAGTGTCAAACGCTTTGTGTGTGATCCTGTGTTTCACGGTAGTTGCTCAGTTCTATTTAATTAAGAATAT
The DNA here is from genome assembly GCA_037179515.1 of Halocaridina rubra. Lineage (NCBI taxonomy): Eukaryota > Metazoa > Arthropoda > Malacostraca > Decapoda > Atyidae > Halocaridina > Halocaridina rubra. Next base: position 39,190 of record JAXCGZ010021549.1, read on the forward strand.
TGTCTTGTTTTCTCACTCACTTATTTATCAAACTTTTTTTTTTTTACAACTATCAGTCTATCTGAGGGAAAAGGGCAAGAATACCTCCTCCGTGTTCCCCTTTGTGTCGTAAAAGGCGACTAAATGGGGAGAGCGAGGGGACTGGGAATATCCTCCTCTCTATTTACTTAGACATTGCATTCAAATTATATGATTCAGAAAAGAAAATGATCAATATATTGTGCTTTCCCTTCTTTGTTGAGCATGTCCACTAAGTGTTACTACTGACGAAGAATACAGAAAACCCACCTATTCATCCAAGGGTAGTCACCGTGGCTCAAGCGGTAGTATCCGCGACTCTGAGGCATCAGGTCGAGGGTTCGCGCCCCGTCACGGTCTGAGGTTAGCAAGGGCATGCACTCAGGGTAACGATTACATCTGCCAAAAGAAGTCCTTCGCAAGAAGGCAACCGTCCTAGCCCTTGGTAGAAAAGGGAGTCCGTGACGTAAAACCGGAACAACCTATTCATCCAAGGCATTGCTTGTAGCCTACTCTCAGTGGGTTATGCTGCCACGCTCTTATAAAAATAAATTATTTTTTAGTTAAAGTCTGGATATCTTACAACGCAACAGAATCTGAATGACTGAAATCCTCTAAATCTTTCTTCAGTTACGGTTTTTTTCCCTAGACTTACATCTACCCCGAATATGCAGAGGCTTATTTATTATGCATCTTTTTCTATCCATTCACATCTGACAAATCACAACACTCGCCACCACCGTTTCTCATTGATTCTTTTCCCATCATTGTTATAATTATCTTTAACCATTCATTCAGTGTGACTTTTTATTGTTTATAAGTCCTTTATTGCTGCTTTGTACTTTAGCTGCTACTTTTTCTTGAATATTTTCTTTGTGCCCCAATGCCCAGTGAGTGCCACATTCTATGCCCGTCCTGAGATAACACTCTTAAAGAAAACGCAATCACCATGACTGCTTATTCCCGAAGACAGTACAGTTAAGTAGTATCACATGTTAACTTCCATATCCCTAAGGATTTATAATCATATAAAAAATTTCCACCTTGTGTTCAAGACACATACACACACAGATTTACATTACCATAGCTATGCATATATAAGTTCAAAAAATTCAACACAATTAAATTAGAAAATATATATATTTCATAAATACAGTAGAAATGTGTATAAAACACATTCCAAAGTTATTTAAACCTTCCAGCATTGCACAGAAATTTTAGTATCTGAACACTCTTATGGATTTCTTATAACCATCTAAAAGTTTTGTTAAAGTTACTAGAAAATGGACAACCATAAATATCATGTACTCAGACATTTTAATTCAAAATTATTCTCCTTCCAAGAAAGCCTACAAACATGGGACTTCAGTTCTTATACAATGCAAGTTGTATGTTATTTTCTAAGTAAGTACTTTGACACAAATGATAGGGTGAACAGTATCCTTGGAATGACACAGATACGGTATTTGCAAATAGGCTTCCAGACATAAAGCCACACAACAAACCTTTTGATTTACTTCCAAGGTAGGAATAAAAAATAGCATTTCCTAACTTCAGTCAATTTGTGTTTTATACAGTTATTCACATTTCTCTTAAGGTGGATTTGGATATGATGGTGATATAGAAGAAATGAACTGTTATTATTAT